>JAGYIB010000051.1:0-19034 GCA_024244615.1 Ascosphaera pollenicola | reverse complement strand
TCGAACTGCGTCTCACGTTGTCCCCAAGATGGTGTTGAAGAAGCTCATTGGGGATTCTGCATTGCGTATAAACGTAGCTTATATATGCAAGTCTTGATGCCAAGTAGATAGCTTCATCCCTGGAGAATGCGTCAGACCTCAGCCGAGCAATAGTCACATTGGGAGGCAGGACGGCGGAGGTGACCTTCTTTGTTGGTACCTTATTACAGAAGCCAGCATCCTATCACTCTAAGTTCGTAAAGCGGGGCAAAGCCAACCGACATTGCCGAGTTAGAGTGTGATGAGGAACAACGAAAGAAACATATGAAATCACCAAATCATAATCCGTCTTCTTAGTACCTAGAATCTACCCATAAGATGACATACAGTACGGATATATAGCACTCAGTGCGCATCTCTATACGGAGCATGAATGATGCGCCTCGTCTGCACGATATTTGTTTCGGTCATAATTCTATTGATAAGGCTCGGCTGTCTTGAGCACCTGTCAATGCCAAGCTCAATGACATATCCATGGCCGCCGTCAACAACAATTTAGAATCACGCAAAACAAAGCCTACCCATCTAAGGGTGAATCTTTCTGCAAGAAAATGCGTTGATTACAATTGGCAAGCCGTAGAGAATTGAAGAAACACATCGTCAATGATTGCTTATCGGCACGCCATCGGTGGATCACTTGCGACGCCCAAACCCTTGTTCGCTTCAATATCAAGGTTTAGGAAGCACTTTATAGAATGACCATAAACTTTGCGGCTTGTTGAGAATCTTATGGATCACTGAATGCCGCAGTGGAATGCACAGGGCTCTTGCAGCACAAATTGATCGACCCATATGCTGCTCTCTCCATCAGAGAAGAATCAAACGACTATCTATGCTTTTGATACATCATACCGAGATCTGTCACTCAGCTTGTCAATCTTTGGGCTTGAATGACGAGATATTGCTCGCCCTCATATATATTTTATTTGGCAGCGTCACAGATCAAGGGAAGAACCCATAGCTGAAGAGACCGGATGTCATTAAGCTATCTGTCGACTCGGTTGACTCGTTTCATATGGCCGCACATAAACGGTAGCAAAATTCTCTCAAAAAGCAAGATTGAATCGAATGAAAAAGAACCCCAAAGAAAAATTGTTGAGGGTCCTTATGCTCTTCGCGTTTCGTAACTAAGCATAACGCATATTCAAGTCTATATCTATAAGAGGCGTCTTCGAACAATCAACAAGCACACTACGGGTTCGATATTTACGGTTGAATCAGTCAAGCTCAATCGGCCATGAGTGCCCTACACACACAAGTTCCAGCTAATTCATCATACACCCAATCCACATAAAGAAGACTCTTTGCCGAGTATTTTCCCAACGTGAGCGGCTAATGAAGTGATTATTGTGTCGCTTGCTTGTAGATACAGTCTGGATAGAAGAGAAAAGGAAGACAATTCCTAGACAAAGGAAAGGGGAGATCTGGAGCGATGTTACCAACGAGGGCATTGTCTACAATTATGTTCCGAGACCAGGCAGAAAAACTAATGACAGATGATTGTGCCGTAATTTCCTTTGTAGGGTGGTAACCTGGACATCTCTGTATAATAGTAACGGTTGTAATATATTTGCTTTTAGGATTCAGTGGTCTGATGCGATGCAGTATCCTCACCGGCCTCGAATCTTCACAGTTCACAGGGTCAAGCCCAGGGGTAAGCGTGACGGTCCTCAGCATGGCTTTGGCTTCGGGAATTCACGTGGTTAGCCAACCACTGAAACCCAACTTAGATTGGCACCTGGTGTTCAGCCTACATTATTATGGGGGTGAAGGTTGGAGAGTAGCGGCATTCTTCTCTCTACGTAAATCGCTCGGCCACGCACGAGGTATTGAGCGTAGCGTATTCGTAGTCGATTGCTCTACTGGTATGGATCAAATAAATGCATCCGAGATTGAAAACACAACACTCATACATTCAATAAATCCAATTGGAAACGGCAATAAAATGATGTATGCCAGTAAGGTCATTTGGGATGTGCCCAGCTCGTTTGGCCTGATTTAGGATCACAGGCCATATGTACATGTTCGCTACCCCAAGGTAGTTAGGAGTAAGCCGGCCACCATCAAACAGACCATCTTCGGCAGTGCTCAAGCCAATGCTCGAAGTCAGATGCTCCTGTTGCATACGCACCCCGAACGAGGATTTCTGCCCATGGCTGAAGAAATTCCTCAACAGACAGGGGCTGGAAATGGCAAGGATCGTTGTATGCGCAAAGCAGATCTAAATGAACAAACGGAGTGAACAGTATGTCCGCCCAGACAGTGACAAAACGGATCCCTTGTTCAGAGTTCGAGGCATATATGGGCAATACAGCATGGTGCCATAATTCCAGAACGGCTCCCTTCATATTTTTGTGTGTTCGTACCTGCTCCCCTTTTCCAAACGCATAGTGAGTTTGCTCAATTTCGCGGGCTTCTGATGCAGGTCGGTGAGAAGAGGTTGGCGGATCTCGAACTTCTACGCCCTTGAGCAGACAGAGTGGGACTGTATGAAACACTTATACCTGAGTCGGACGATAGAAACTAATACCTCGAACGCATACATAGCAGTACAATGCGCTTGTGGTGGCAACCAATCAACATCCTAAACGGAACTCAACCATACTGACATTCCACCTCAGATAGCTTTTGGCAGCGTGTCAACCAGTCTTTTGTTCGTGCACAAGTAGGCGCGAACTATTTATGGTCTTGATCTGCAAGTAGAGTAGATCCATCGCAGTATTGATCCTCATCATCGGGAGACAAAGCGCCCCTCTTTCCGACCTGCGAGACGCCACAAACTGTCAAACCGTAGATGGTATCAGCGCATATTTTAATTTTTGGTGAATTGCCAATACTCACATTTGATCCAATCTCTCGAATTCTTGTCCTCCCACAGTTGTGTCGCTACAGCCTGAGACACCAGTCCCAGCAAGTCCCAAGGAATAGTAGCTCCCCATCCATGTAATTCTTGAAATGTTATCTCTCGGAACTCAGAATTGTATCTCGCGTATACCAACTGACCAATAAACCACTTTTCGAGTAAGAGTGTATATGCCTTCATGAATCGTATACTATCTTCCTCCCCAAGCGCAGTGTGCAGTAATGGGCTAGCATCACAGATCGTCTCTTCAACATACATAAAGCATCTTTGTATCGTGATGTCTTTTTGTTTTGAGAAAGCCTTGACGTTTGTTTTCTGTGGGAACACGTTCGGAACACTTGAACATTTTGAATCAGCATATGGTCGTCGAGCATAGGACAGTTGAGTAGGGAAGTACACCGGGCACGAAATTGCAAGACTCACTAGTTCTCGAGAGCCAATATCCCTTGATTGCATTGTTCAAGAAAGTGGTCAACCGCTGACTTTGTATCAGGAAAATCACTGACTGTCATCGGAACTGGAGCTGACATGATTGACGGCTTGAGAAGGTGGTCTGTGGGGTATCCGCAATAATTTCGCAAAAGAGAGGTCGTTCCAAACTGAATATACCTTCGCGATTTGCGGTAACGAGCTGTTTCTTAGACGCGCGGGTTTGAAAGATGTGAAACTGATGTAGTTCAAGCAATTCCAGTTGGATACTGTTGACCCCTGTAGTGCATCAGCAAGAATCTTCTAAAGTGGCAGATGTTCGCTCTCTCCTCGAAGGAACTGACGGACAACGGTCGTATTATAAGTGACAGCCGTTGTGTACGCGGATGGCAACCGAGAACCTGGATATTGTGGGTGGACCTCGTAGGATGCTCAAGGAAGATCACGCTCATCTCCGCATGAAAGTCAATGGATGGTAGCATCGGGAAAGACATAGAGCCTAGCGGAATGCTGGGGTCGATCACCAACTGAAGCGATTTACTAGAAAGTGCGGAGAAGGCTGTCACTCACTACCTAGGAATTCGACACTGGAAGGTAATGTACATATGTCGAACCAAGCGCCGCCGTCAGCCAGCTAACTCATTCCCGTGGTCAGATTGCTCTTCTGCAGACGAAGGTGGTCGCCGACGAGACTTTACCCGATAAGGGTGATCACTTTGCCAACTGCATGCATGGTGGCTTGCTTTTCCCAGAGTCAGTCCGTAGCCGAGCGTGGATCCATTGCGGGCCGAGGGAACTTAGCGTCCACAGAAGCTTCGGTAATGATCTCCGAGGACCCAAGGATTGACAGGTGATCGGCCTCGGTTGGGCGTTTGAAGATCTCCCAATTGGTGTCAGAGATGGGGGCAGCGACATCGATTGGCATTTGCATCCTTCTAGCAGAATTAATGTCATGATTATGGTCACGGGAGTACAAAAAGGCTCATTGTTGAAGTATCGATGACATTCACCATATTGTTCTAGATGCTACCGAGATTGTAGGTTGTTTTCACCAGAGCCACAGGGCTTACTGATGTGATCGGTGAGCTTTGGGTTGGGAAGTTCAACGTTGTGTTGTAACATCGCAGTATCTTCCTCCAGCAATGGGAGTAATTCATGGAATGTCCGTGGTAAGGCTGCCGAGACTGTTTTCAGCACTACTGAGGGCAAAAATTCGTTGTCATGATGTCGCTTATTGATAGGCGTCAGCCGTCCTTCAGTGCCGCTATATAAGCAGATCTCATTTCAACACTTGATCCGCATGGCTGATTGACACTTAAACTCAATGAAGGACAAGGACAGTCCAATTTTGAGTCCAGGGCAGCATTGGCTTGTGTGCTATGGAATTACAGTCTGAAACTGTTGGCAGACACTTTTCTGCGTACTCTATCTCAACATTGAGAGTTTCTGCGTCTCGTGCGAGCTCAATGGAAACTCAAAGATTACTTCAGTAAGTACAGTCAATTGATTGCTTGCCGGACATGAAGGCGAATGATCAGAGGAGGCTCTGATGTATAGTTCTTAGTCAATGGCAGAAACACTCGGATCAGAGTAGTCTTCAGGTGTGCCGTGACACATACATGCAAGCATCCAACGAAATTGCGACTTACACAAAAAATGACAAAGCCACTTGAATGTATAACAGGAGACATAAGAGTAGCTGTTCCAAACTATGGCATGATTATGGAATAAAACAATCATCAGAAGACTATCGACCAAGATTACAAAATAATATGAATACAGGTATTATAAAGTAGATTAGGCATGAAAAGGGCACAAAACCAAAAAATGCCGGTCACTTTATGCCGATACCAATGGCCCACAAATTTATGGAGTCGTCGACGCAGTATTGTTGTACAGCTCGCTCGAAGTGATACTTTGAAGCTCTGTGAGAACTGCAACATCACAAAAGCTGCAGGTATTCCCAAATAATTTTTGCATCATGAGAGAATCGCGGCAGATCATCGTTGGCGAGAAATTCGAGCATGTAAGGTAGATCTCTCAATGCTCGCGGAATGTCCATCATATTGATCATATCCGCGAGTTCGGTATCTTCCATTAGCGCATACCAACTAAGTTTTCAGCTATACACGGATGCGCGATGCCATGCCCAAGCACATCTGTCGTCCTCAGGCCAGAGTTTCCTTATATCTGCTAGTTGGCGCAGAACTTCAATTCTGAAGCGACCTTCTGCGTGCCTGTCGCGAAGGGCTTCTCCCGCTATTTTTGACCGCAACACGCGATTTATCCTAGCAATAAGGGAAAAAGCAATTAGTTTAACAATTACGGTTGATGTCGAGGATATGACCGACCAACGCTTTGCGATCATGGCCTCTAGATTAAAGGCCTTGACAAAGCTCTCCACCGAATTCGGTTCTTCCACATGCACATTCCAAAAAGAGTCTTCGGGTAACCCCAACCGCATTATTGATGACAGTACAAGAGCTTCCTTCTCGGCGTGTTTTTAACTTGTATTAGGTTTTTATAAGACGAGATTGAATTGATTGAGTAAGACATGACCAAGCCTTTATATATCATGCGAGGGGTTTATTGCAGAGAGACAAGCACCAAGCATGAAGTATACTGCGGTTCTGGGAGGCTTTTGGAAAACTCATAGGGAATTGCCGTGCGACGGCCGTTAAAGCCTGTACCTGAGTAGACGACATGAAAAATTGGATATTATCGCTCAGGGGAGCACCGCTCAGCCGGCGAAACTCGTCGTGTCAAGAATCGCTGTATCGCTTGGTATTACACCAGTTCGTGTATGGTGACATATGAAGTGCAGGAACTTTGAATATGGAAAGGCACGCGCAGATTGACCTGTCATGGCGTTTATCGTTCAGACTAATGTTCCAACATCTCGCGAAGCTTTTTGGTGTCCTCCTTTATGAGTAAGACATGCCGTCAAACAAACAAGAAGTGTTAAGGCTTTGAGAAAATTAATTACTGATATGGAGTGATGTACGAGTTGTCAAGCGTCAAGTTGTACGACCTTGATCTCGACCATTGCACTAACTCATACTAAGAATTTGGGCTTCAACCCTCAACCGCATTGCGTTCACTACGTCTTCATTGCTGAATGGATCTTATACAAGGAAGGGATAATGCTGAATGTGTATGGTTTGATTACAGGGGAGAAAGAGTATTTTCTATCGAATATAATATTCCGCACCGCATCAGACCACTGAATTCGAAAAGTAAACATATCACAACAGAAACATGAACAATTGCCTTTTAAATCCTCGGCTCCAGAGGCTGACGTACGATCCTGCGTTTCCATTATCAGACGTTGAGTTTTGTGATTTCACCATGCCAGACACCACAACGAGCGAATGTAAGAGACAGTGTAATTAAGACAACGTGCAATACGTTTCACATAGTCATCCAATGATAGTGACATTGAGTAAATTCAGGGGCTTCATTGAATTTCACCGTTCACATTTATGTGAGCATGTACGGATACATTAGGGGGTATAATTTGCCCTTTATCAGATCTCAATTTCCCTAGGGCACCATGACAATATCAGTATCTGTCGGATTCTGTACAATTGCCATCTCAGAGGATCCTTCCAAATGTGTAAGATGCCAGGCGTTCATTTTTGCTCATGGCAAAGGTCCGTGAAATTGCCTCGCGCCTTAGCACGTCTGAATCCCTCATACCGCGTGTTGATCCGGTATGCAGAGCTGGGTGCAGTAAGCAATGAGCATAGAGGGATGTCCAAAACGCAGAAGTTTGCACAGCAAAACAGCCATTGAATGTGTACTGCATGCTATTTTTTCACCGCTTCCATTCAGGAGACAATGTTGGAATACATTCAAAAATTAATTTTAAGCGTCGAATGAGAGGTATTGAAAAAGCAGTGAAGGTGTTTGTCACCCAAACAGATAACATCCTGAAGGGTCACTGGTAGAGCCGGGACGAGTTCAATGTACCAATGACCATTGCAGAGGATTCTCATGAGAGAACTTCCCTTTCTTTCTCCGTCTCAAGCTTGTTAGCTTCCCTCTGAGCAGCGCCGAAAAAAATCATAGAGGTATATAAAACATCCTGCTGTCGGATCGCATTCCACATTCCTGACTTGTATATCTAATCAACAAAACGATAAACTTTCCACAATTCATAACAAAGCACTAGCGTAGGTTGTTCAATCTTTTCTTCATTGAGGCGACGTGCCCAATGCAAACGCATAACCCCCGACAGAAAATCGATCATACTATCCACCAAGTACAAATCTGCTTCATAAGTTGGGTTTGTACTTCACCCAGTTTGCACAACAGTAATAATTCCTGTATGTGTTTCGATGGCCTCTCGGATAGGGCATCCATTTGTTCGAGATCGCAATCACTGATGCAGGGACGCTACCAAGCAACCAGTCAGCTCCGCGGTCCACTGCTCACGGATAGAGTACCGTAGAGGGATAATTCTCCTAACGAGGTGCCTTGGTAGGCCAGGAGTCAACCTCCAGACTCGATCGCTGAGGCCCTCTCTGGACCCTCTCAGATTGAATTCATTGACTATGGCGTATAACCCGGCGCAGTGCCTAACAACGGCAACAAATGCTCGGCGCATGAAGCGTTCGTGACGATGCAAAAAAGGGTTGAACATAACGCTGAAGGTCGAGAGTATGGTGCTCTCGACCCGCGCAAATAACTTGGGCAAGTCGTTAGTCCATTCATATCCGTCTTCGAGGTCTCGGCAGATTAATTCTTCCTGAGGATTCATGATATGATAACGGCTATCCAGGACAGTACGTTAGCGACAAATATTTCTAGGTAGACTTGAATTTGTTGGACTTACATTTGCTGAACGGTGCGTGCAGCATCCAAAAAGTGATTTTGTAAGTGAGTCGGCGATGTATCGGTCGTAGATGTTGGTTGCGCCATATTGACGTCGACCAAAAGGTGCTTTGAAGTCAATCAAATGGCCAATCTCGTTAGCAGGTGTGAAGAGACTATGGTCCAAAGAGAAAGAAGAAGGATTCTAGAAACCCAATTTATAACTATGTCGGACAAATTGTAGTATTGCACGATTGATGCTCGATTGCCATCATATGGCAGCTTGCCATCCGCCATATCCGTTTGCCCATATCTAGGCAGCTGGTTTCCAAAGAATGACTGCTCAGAAGAAGTGCTTCTCATGTCGAGGCCGTCAGCATATCGTCCGAACTGATGGCAGGCGACCCATATTTTCCATTATGAAGTGACGTTGGCCGGTGTTTGAAGAAGCACCTGATGTATCGTAAGTGTATACTTCATCCAGAATTCACAATTCTTTCTCTCATAGCGTTTGAGGTTTCTGTTGCACCGCGAGCACACGAGCACGCGTTTGAAATCTTTCCCTGTGCAAGTGCCCCTGAGAAAGTACATGGCCTCCCTAGGAGTTGCAACGAAATGTTGTGGACTGTTTCTCTGAATGGCACTCATGTGATGAGAATACCATTGTTCATGAAGATCATGTCAACCATAATGTCCGTAGTATGTCAAATGAGAAATATCAACCAAGTAGTAATCGCAGGCGTTTGTGACCGGCCGGTCCGTTTGCGTTGTTGCAAATTATCTTTCATTTCCATTCATATCTTAGCCATAACAGGAAGTACATCGGAGATATCACTAGTTGTGCTGCCTCAAAATCATTTCGGCGAATCTCTCCGGCGGTGTGGCTGTAGGAGTAATTGAGGCGATAACATCTCGGGGAACTCCCGGTGTGAAGGAGCAAAGATGGTCAAGTAGCTTCTCCCTATTGATTCCCATACCCAGTCCATGAATCTGCGCGTAAAGCTCGGCGTAGTGATCGAACACAACCGCAAACATTGCTCGAAGGGGCTCCAATTGAGGAAAGATAAGGCAATAGCGAGTGCATTGCAATATGACGCGCAATGTCAGCATTAAACTATTCAAAGGATATGTAGCATCGGTGCGTGATGCCTCGTCATTCATTTGGCGAATATATCCGCGGCTGCTAGAGTATCAGGGCGAATTCAAGGGCCGCAGGAGTGCAGAAGTTGACTTACATTGCACCAGCGAGATATTTAGCTTGATTGAAAATGGTACTGACAGTAAGGATGTTTTGTTGCACTTGATCTTCAGTCACATCCATTTCGACAAGCGGTGACAATGAAGGTGGATGCAAATTGACCTGCTTTTTGAGGGATGATTGATGAGCATAGAGGAAAGAGAACTGTTGATTTGCAGTACGTTGAGAAAGCAATGAATGCCTTAGATAAGAGCTTCAGTTCCATTAAGCAGATGAGTGTTCCTCCATGTTTGCTGCTCGGATCCGCTGCTTGAATGTGATACTTGTTTGATCACGAATTCATGCATATCCACATCGTGTTGCTGCTCGAGGAGCCAGAGAACGGAAAAACTTCCTCATTCTCTTGGAAATGTTTGAAAAGCCGGCTCCATACGCCTGAGAGCATACCTACCAGGGTTTTTGGAAACTCGTTCCGATGTTACGGTTGCACTTTAGATCAACATAGCTTCATGGCTTAGGTGATGTGCCCGTTGAGTGGTATGCGGGAGTTGTGAGTTTTGAGAATCACGACAGTTCATGGTGCTGACATGGACTTTGAGAGTCGTTCGTGTTCTCTGTGGGAGAGAAACCTGGGGAATCCAATTCAAAATTGATTCGTATGCCAGAAAAGAAGGGGTATCTCAAACGGTATATACTATGCGTATCCAACAAACTCATGCAAAGAAGAGTTTCTTTTTCGGTTTCTTGTCATCGTCTTCCTGTTTCCTTTTCTTCTCCCTCTCTTTCGACTGAGATTTGCCAAAGCTTGACGTGTTTGGCACTGAGCTTGACGGTGCCTGAGAATCGACGGTGGACTCGACAGCATCCTTAATCGCATCCCGCGAAAGACAGAAGTCAATGTGTTCATTGAGCAAAGCATCATCTGCGGGTCCCTCACTGCCGCAGATGGGACAGGTGTACGTTTGTGGTTTCGGTGGTGTGCAGGGGATGACCTCTGTAGTATCCACCGTTGTTTGCAGAGGGCCGGGTTCACCAGACGCGGGTACCTCAATTTCATCAGTACAAGGATCCGGAACATCAAGTTGGCTGAGGCTTTCTCTGATATCCTTATCTAACTCTTCGTCAGCCTTATTTTGAGATTCTTCCATCTCCTGCTCCGCAGCAGTCATCGAAGATGCAGGTGCCCGTCCGCGCGCAAGGAACTTCGTCATTATGGGGTTCTCATAATCTTCATTTGGAACCAAATTCGTGCACCGCAGTCCCATCAAGCGCAACGTCATCTTCGGAATTTCCTTTTTGAGTTTTTGCAGCATCGGCAGCGCATGTTTATATATCTCATCAGCAGTGAATACCGCAGATGGCGGCACTGTTTGTCGTGAGAGAACTTCATAGGTATGTAGCTTCACCTTGAGCACAAGCGTTCGACCACGCAAGTCCTTCTCCGCTAGATCCTCGGCAAGTTGTTCAGCAGTCAATCGTAAGCGTCTGACGAGTTCATCCATATTCGCGATATCGCGGAAGGTATGTTCACAGCCTATGCTCTTCCGCTCGGAAGCCTCCTCACTAACCAACGATGTTCGTCCTAGACTAAGATGGACTTCCATCAAAAACTCGAATGCATTCTGTCCAAACAGTGGTGCAATCAAACCTCGCTGAGTGTAGATGTCTGCACAAGTCTTGATGCCGACCGACTCAAGTTCCCGTTCCCATACACGACCCACACCATTGACCTTTCTAACGGGTATCGTCGACATGAACTCCATCACCGCATCGCGATCATTGACAACGCGGAACTGTCCATTGGGTTTGTTCCAATTCGAAGCGATTTTCGCGATCCGTGAGTTTGGCGCTATCCCCGCGGAGACAGTGACATGTGTTTCCTTGAAAATCTCATCGCGCATTTGCTGAACAGCCTCTTCAGGTGTTAAGTCCGGATGCTCACGTAGGTACGGGGTCATATTGAGATAGGCCTCATCGACACTAGCGCTCTGATAGTCTGGATCATATCTCTCAAAGACAAGCCGAATTTCATTTGCTTTGGCGGAGTATTTATGATAATTGGGAGAGATGAGGGTCAACTCTGGACAGAGTTTCATGGCGATAAATCCCGCCATTCCACTGCGCACCCCAAACCGTCGTGCATGGTAGTTGCATGTTGTAAGCACGCCTTTGCCGACAGCCATGGGAACTTCGCGCAACTCCGGACGGTCAAGTTCCTCAACGGCTGCGAAGAAAGCGTCACAGTCGACATGGACGATTACTTGCGATAGGTTCCGCGTGGACTCTAGCTCAGCAAGGTAAGCGTCTGCATGTTTGATGTGCGGTGTGAGATCTTTTTTCTCGAGAGCTTGTTTCCGGACTAAAAGACGCTCGATCTTTTCTGTTAGAGCCTTGTCACGGAGTTGCTCGTAGTGAAAGAACTTTGAGCCTTTGGAGGCTTCGTAGATAATTTCAGAGACCTGGTCCTGGCGTTAGGCTAGACCCTAGTGAGTGATGGAATGCAGTCAGCTTACCTTCTGCTGATCGACAGATGTCTGACCAGCTTTTGTCAATGATGGGCCTAACAAGCGATGTTTCAGAGTCGCATCGTCGCTGTCTTTGGTCTTGGTCGACTCGTCTTGTGGACGGTCCATGTCGCAACCCTCTGAGACGTGCTGCTCGCAGACAAGCTGAGCTGCAATCTTACGGCATCTGCGAGCGTGTCGCGATGCTAGGATCCCAAGCTGACAGCAAGAAAAGTTTTATATCAAGTATCAAGCTTCAAGCTTCACGGCTCCATATATTCGTCTGCTGTTCTTCGGTTGACGGTCCACTCAGAAGAAGCGCGACATACTGGTGAAACCGCAGTGACAAACGGTCAATCAGGACAATTCAAACCCGAGAACTATTCTTAATTCCTTCACAGCTTGATCTAAGCGTCAGACATAACGGCACCAATTCTCATCTCACATCTTGTTCTCTGTCGCCTATCAACCGGCAGTGGGCGGCCATACGGTCATGCGACGCGGACACGACGCGGACGCGAAAAACTCCGCGGAGGTAGATCGATCGATCTGAGCTCGACGACGACGACAGCGACGACAAGGACGAGAACAGCGACAGTGAGGAGGAGAATATGAAGATATGATTGCGGGAGAGGAATCTTGATGTCGGTCCGTTGACATGTCACGATGTGGGTTCTTTCATCTGACGGGGATCTGTTCAAAGGTGCGCTCTTGTCTCTTCATCTGTTCCCTGCAGCAGCACAACAGCGTCTCTGACTCGCAATCAACCACTACAGGAAAACGCCTATGGCTGAAGCCCGGCAAGACATACCTCTTCGGTCGCGTCACGAGAAATCACAGTCTGTTGTCTCTGATTGTGTCCTCCTGAGATAGCCAATTTGGCTAACCTATGTTCTCTTTGCCAGGCATCGCTGTCATTGACAATCCGAGCGTCACGCGCGAGCATCTTCTGCTCGAGGTTTTGCCTGTCAAAGCAGACTACTACAGCCGGACGACCAGAAAGACACGGGTTCTAATAACAGATAAAAGGTCAAAATGCGGCACATTTCTAGACAGGCAATTAGTGCCCAAAGGAGAGACGGTCGAATTACAAGGCAACGGTCCGTTCATGCTGCAGATTGGAAAATATCCTGACCTTTTCACCATTCAATGGGTAGACGTCGTGTTGTCCCTGAACGTCGACTCTGTACTGTCGAATTCGTCGACAAAGGGTCGTTTCATCGAGTCTGATCCTCAATTTATTGGTCTGCGAGACAAGGTCGCTCCCGCAGACATCAAGCTCATTCGGGAGTTCATATCCGAGGTCACAACCCATGTTGTGCAGACAAGACGCGTGACAGATTGGACAATACCTGCTCTTCTAAAATGTAAACGCATCGTTAATCCCTCGTTCATAGATGCCCTCGCGCACGCGATCACACCGGCAGACGTCAATGATCCAAATTCGCGATGTCCATTAGAAAAGGATTTTGATGGATCCTTTCCTTTGGCGGACGAATACCCTCCAGAACGCAAGACCGGGCAGAACGACATACCAGACAAAGCTTTGTTTCCTGATCATAGACGGAGAAATATGTTTGAGGGCTACACATTCATCTTCACAGAAGAGACACAGTTCTTGCGGTTACTGTCAGCTATAACGACAGGGCATGGAAAGGCACTGCTATATGAGATCAACGAAGGCCACGTCACCGGTCGTGAAGTGTTCGATTATATGCAGTCCATTGCCCAAAAGAAAAAGATGAAACTTGATCAATACTCGAAGATTGCTCTGGTGGAATTGGACAAAAGTGATCACGAAACAGCAAACTGGGCGGAGCGAGTTGAGACAGAGGTCATGCAACTGTCACGCTTGCAACCAGTCAAGTTGGACTTGTTTTTACAAGCTGTCATCAAGTGTGATCCCTCAATGCTGATTCAGACAGTCCAGCCGGAGCAGGTGGAAGAGACGCCCGAGCCAGACGTCATAGCAGCAGAACGCCCGCCCTCACTTCTATCAGACAGAGGGAACGACCAGATTGAAGAAACGGCCATACCACGACGAATCAAACGACCGCTAGATATTCAATCGGAATCAATGCCTCCTCCAGAAAAGCCTCAGCGCCTTCCCACCAGGCAATCACAGCTACAATCACAATCACAATCCCAAATCCAATCCCAGCCACAAGCCGACCTAGAAAGGTCTACATCCGTACCATTACCTCCGTCCAAACGCCCGCGCGTTCGTGAATATACAGGTCGAGTGGATACCTTTGCCCTGGACGATGATGAAGACTTTGCTCCCCCACCTTCAGATGACGACGATGGTGAGGCACTACTGGTATGTTACTTCCTCTACGACCCCGGTATATCTTTTTCTCTGGTTCGCGTACTAAACGTTATGATCAGGATGAGATTCCAGAGTCCCCCATCGCAGACCGAGACGATGTTATTGCTTCGACGCCACTTCCTTCTGCTGCGGCTCCCGTACCACAGGAGGAAGACACCAGCATGTTGGAGGAAGGCGTGACAGCCCTGCTTCCGGGTGCAGAAGCGATGAAGACACACGCTATCACCGAAAGACAGCGGCATGGACGGAGATCACCATCGGTTGCCTCTCAGCAATCTTTGCAGGACCAACAGCAAAATGGCGAGACCGTTCCTGAGACACCGCCCAAAGAAAAAACAGCACCGACTAAGATCATCACCAATAAACGGACATTAGCAGTATCACCGACAAAGTCCCAAAAGCAATCATCTGCAGCTTCGCCACGCCGGTCTAAACGGCAAAAAACAACTGCTTCAAACCCTGAAGATGAGGAGATGATACGCGCGGCACGTCAACTTCGTGAGGAACAAGATCGGGAGTTTGACGCAAGGAGACGTGAAGAGGAGACACCATTTCAGCGGGCGTTGAGTGCCCTGCCTTTACAGCAAAAACATGAGCAGGAGCGGAAGCAACCACGAAATGATCCACAAGGCCCTCCATTGCAACCTAACGAAGAAGAGCTGGGTATCACCCTCGAAGAGATCCAGCGGTTAGTCATTGTTGAAGAGATGGATGTTCCCGCCCACCACGCTCCTAGGCAGAACGCCTCTGAGGACAATGAGCAGTGGAATCCGAGGTGGAACGGTAGACCCAACTTCAAAAAGTTCAGACGTGCGAAGCGTACCGGTGGTCAATCCCAGTCCGCGGATGACGAACTTGGAAATGGCTACAGAGGCGTCGAGCGCCCGAAGATACCGGTGGTCGAAGTCAAAACTACCACATTCATACCCGGAGAAGTGCACTGGGACGAAGAGCGCATCGGGCAGCCGAGAGTCAGAGGAGCTGACGCTGAGAGACCACGTGTGCATGCGCAGGACAATGAAGATGAAGAAATGGAGGAAGATGCAGGGTTTGTGGATGATAGCTCCACTACATATAGGGATGGAATTGAGAATGGCTCGATGAATTCGCGGAGAGCGGCTTCTGTACGGTCAGGAACACAGGCTACACTTGCAGGCTCGGGATGGACGGGATCACGGACGAGTGCTCCTACCAGCAGGGCGGCCGGTGCAGGTTCGGCTGTGGATGATGAAGAAGAGGAGGAGGCGAGCTTCAGATGGTAAAAAGAGATTTGGAAGGAGTCAGGATTTGTATGAGCTTCGCCTATCTACGTCATGCAATAGTAATGCTGATATTTTACAACTAAAGAATAGGTTGGCGACGTTACTGAAGTTGTGCGATATTAGTCGCGCTTGCTGTTGTCCGCATCAACATAGGCCGGATAGACCATGATTCTTCCCACAATCATGCTCTATAGCTATCAAACGGATCAGAGCAAGAGATCCCACCCTCGGATTGTCCAAGTCCTAATGCGAAGTATGAACATCATGTCTCCGGCAGCTTCTCAATAGTCTCGGCAGTCACTCACTGAGGCTACCCGCTCATCCCTAGATGAGCTGGAAGATGGAATAGATGGCATGATGTTTTTTGCGCCGAGGTGCATTTTGACCCTGGAAAGGGCTCTCACTCAATTAACTGGTGCCAGAAAACACCATCGCCTGAATGGTAATCGCCAAGCATAGGCGACTACATCTTGAAGCAAAAGTGCTATACAATAGAGAAGCATGGCAAGCGCTGAGCAGAGCGGCAATGTCCCATCTCCTCCGGCACGGTGATGAAGATCACGACTGATGATGCGGAATCCTTACCGCTGCCAATCTTCTATACACTTGGAATGCAGGTATACTGTACATGCATCTGGACGTTGCTGCATTGTGCGGTCCGTGGCATTCGGAGCCCGCGTTGGTTCTTGATACCTGACCTGAGACACAACGAAGACAACTTTTTCCACAACGAAGCCAAGTTTTGACAGTATCAGTTCAGCTCTGCGAGCGACTGCTGTTCAACGAGTCAGCTGTGAAGAAATGCAGTATGTAACCCTGCAGCTCCAATTGAATTGCGTACACCGGGTTTCTGTGATGTAAACCGTACGGTTTCTATACTCAAGCTACTGTCACTTCTTACGACACTAGACCATCTTGCAGAATATTCAATCCTCGTAGTCTTTTTCCCAGTCATCCAAATTGATGCGCGATGTCTCAAGGTGCGATGACTTTCCTCAATGTACGCGTTGCCCGACGTAAGCCTGAGGCAATCACAAGCATCAAAGCCGCATATCAGGCTGCAAGGGGGTGATGCGTAACCTCGAGCAAACAACAACAAACAACGCTGCCTTGACCAACCATAAGCTTAAGCCAGCACTGCCAGCGGAGCTTTACACCTGCTCGCACAGCCTTATCTACTGTCGAAGTCAGCATATATGCCCCTAGATTGTTTGCCTGCTAACCGGTTTGCCCCTGATCGCAAACAAGTCCTGTTAAAAAGCCGAGACAGGCCTATTTAAACCCGCCTGCAACACCAGTTAGCCGCGACGCCATATTCAATATGTCGTCGAAGAAAATTGAGGAACCCGACATGCCTTCTGGAACAAGAGAACCGACGTGTCCATTCCCGCTCACGCGAGACGAGTACACAGATTTCACGATCAAGTGTTGTCATGGCATTAATTTCCGTGTCCATAAGCACCTGCTTGCCTCTGCGTCGCCAGTATTTAGAGCTGCATTTCGAGGAAATTATGCAGTATGCGCAAACAGTACTACCTTCAACTGGGAGCAAATAAGCAGCTTACTGAATGTTCAATACAGGAAAACCGAACGAATGTGTATGAAATCCATTTCGACGGCAGATTGGTTGATCAAATGATCGAATTCATATATAGCGGGGACTACGCCTCATACACAAACGACCGACCAGAATTGGGATCTACCAAGAGCGGCCAAGACCTGCCCATGTTTCTTCCGCCATTTCTATATCATGTCCGCATAGCCCTGTTGGCAGACATCTATCAAGTCGATAAACTACGCTACCTCGCGGCCGCACGGGCTCGCGCCGTGCTGAAGAATGACCATTGCCTTTGGTCGGATATTCTTCTACGACAAATGAAGGTATCCAGTATATGGCAAAGATTAGAGAGACGCGCGAGCATGATCGTGAAAAACGCACAGAGTATTGAGACTTACCTTGTAACGGCGCTTGATAACCCCGACTGGCCGCATCTTCCACCTGAGCGAGTCGCGCTGTTGACCGAACGGACACATGGGCTCACGACAAAACTTGAGAAATGGGAGGAACTTCGGCAAAATAGGGTGCCTCTTGATAAGATGACTGCTAAGTCTAGGGAAAAACAAGAAGGCTTCAGAATTGAGGAGGACAACGTGATACGCCAAGTGCGAGAGACAATCAAAGAGATCGAAGAACATTGCAGAACATTTCAGGGATCGTGGTGGGATCTGATTGAGGTTGCGCTTCCGGGTATCAACTAGATACGTGTAACCGCTCATGCGTGTTATCTCACTCTTGCATCTCAAGGAGGCTCGTCGTGGGAGTTTCATGAGATGCCGCATCAATATTCAAGCATATAAAACAGCGCCCGATACCGTTTCGTCTCTGAAAATTCATATTGAGCATTTAAATCATATCATCAAATATGTCTTTCAATATGCCCTCCACCAATTTTCCTGCGGACCCCTTTTCCTTGGATTCGGCCAAGTGCGACGAACGAGTGGCGCGCTATGGCCCGACAGATTGTACTTTACATTGCCCTGGGAAGAGCTTCGCTGCACATAGTCGCCTACTCACAGTGTCTTCTCGTGTCTTCCGGGATGAAATCAAAGCGAGCGATATCGACGATGTAAGACCAATCTACTCGTTAGATTTGATACTATTTACTGACATGTAGGACACACAACAAACAGATCAAATTGTAGAGCCTAGACAGCCAAGCGCAGTCCTATACAGCCCCGTGCAAAGTCTTCCATAAACAAGCAGAAACTAATACAGTACCAACTTGAAAGGACCAGACGCGACTATCTATTTTCTGTCTGGAGTGACAAGAATGATCGGAGCTCGCTTAGACGGTGCCTTTGGTGTATCCCCAGATTTGCGTTTATACGGAGTAATTGGAGGCAATTTAGGAGCTTGTCGTGCTGGAAGAAGATGCAACAGGTTCTTGTAGAAAGATCCAGGCATCCAAAGGGTTGAGAATTCGGGACACTTGATCAGGTCCTCACGCCGCTCTGCCGCTTCCGTTGCTGCAAATGCAACAAGTTCTTCGTCATTGGCTTCGCTGTGTAGCTGTCGACAAAATTCCACCAAGACCTTAATGTCGGGCTTGCTTTTGATCATGTCAAGGATACTTGATCTTGCTTCTCGCTCTAATTGTTCAATTTTGTACTCCTTCGACAGCTTGAGTATGCCGAAGTGTAGCTTAAGATCTTCCATTTGTAATTCCTCAGGCGTCAAGGTCTTTGCAGCCGAACCTTCGGTTGACGACTTTTCCTGATGCTTCTCCGAAGGAGTGCGATAACCACCATGATACATCCAGAAGAATGCATGTACCATGACATCCCAGTCGTAGTCATTCATAATCAGCTGGCTTGGCTTGGCCTATGCAGTTCGTCAACGTCAGCATCGGTGTAGAATCTGTAAATCCAAATAACCGGTAATGGTTGACAGACATTGGGAGACCTGAACTTCTTCTCGAGGACTTTTGACACTGCACAGACAACAACCTTGTGAACGAAGAGTGTATGTGTGCCACTATGACCAATGACACGAACAAGCAGCAATCACACCTGATAATCTCCAGTAGTAGTCAAA
>JAGYIB010000050.1:0-19459 GCA_024244615.1 Ascosphaera pollenicola | reverse complement strand
ACAACTAAAGAAGGATCTAAAACTTCATCCATTAAGTAAAGTAATTTAAATGATGGGAAAGCAATAAGAATTAATATGGGAGTCCTTCAGGGCGACTTCGGGGCTTGAACCCTGGTATGGAATACTTTTTTCGAGCCGTTCATTGCTAGTACGATCTTGCTAATCGGTTATAGGCTTTTGGGCAAGGTACTGACACCAAGAGCTGATTATGATGCTCTTGATATTTTTCGGGCTAACCGAGTATTACGTCCTGATTGATAGCTACGGGTTACAGGCGCAAGACCGGGTGTCGTCAATTTCGAATTGCCCATAGAAAAGCAGCACACGGTCTGGCCCCCCTTGCAATGAATCTGGCCTGCCATCGGCATAGCTGACGGAACCTCCAGAATCGTCTTGGGATTCTTCATGGAGGCACGATTGCCAGCATGGGTGAGTTTGCGCAAGCCTATGGACTTTGACGATTTGATTGATGTCCATTCTAACATCCTCGCAGTCGATCTAGGTGGATCACTGGCTGTCGCCTCTCGTGGACTCTATGCCACCGGCGTCTCGACTGATCTCAATGGTTTGGCTCTTCTGGAACAAGACCATTTTGCAGGATTACTGATGTGATGGGCAGTCACATATCTCAGGAGTGGTGGAAAGATAGGAGAAAAGATCCTTGGTGTAAGTCTGCTCGTATCCTTTCTTCCTCATCCAATTGAGTTTTGCAATTGACATCCAGTTCCAGGAGGCGACTTGCGATAAATGTAAGCTGGTCCATCAGGCCATACCAAGGCATCTGCTTCTTCAGTGCAAGTCCTGACATTTCCATTTCATGACAACAGTCGGGAAGACATTGGCTTTCACCACCATCCAATTCAAGAACGAGAAAGACGATCTCGTTGCTCGTGGCAGCCATACGAAGTATGTCTCCATTCCATGCATCTGACCGTCGGACAACAGATTCAGATTCAGACCACTAACGATGTGCTAGATACGTTACCCAAGCTTGGAAGGACCCCAACAATACCGAGCTCAAAGACTGAAAACCCATCATCGTGATTCCCATGGCATGCCCCTTGGAAGAAAAGAGATTGGCGGGTTGATGCGACAGGTGACGATGGCAATGGCTCATCAGGTACGTAGACAATCCATCTAGGCTGTATATACTTGACACAAGGAACGCAAAGGGAAAGACACGCTGCCTGGACGTGACCCTCTTTTGTGGATGAGTTTTGCACTGAACATATGGCATCAATCATCATGTTTAGCTCTAATATATTTTTCGTCCGTGGATTTTTTTTCATCTTCTTTCTAAACAATGGCTTACAAGGCATCCTCCATATCCACGTCTTCGCCCTCAAACTCCTCCTCTGGAAGTTCATCTGCCGGAGTAGCATCTGCCGGTGCAACGACTCCCCTCTTTTTCATATCCTTCAGCTTGGCTTGCGTCATTTCATAGACGTATTGCCCGATGTGCTCAACACTCTCCATAGTCGTACCCGCCGCATCATCTGTTAGGAGTCTCTTTGTGGGGGAGAGTTCGCCAGGAACAACCTCAAGCTTGTCGGGCCGTCTGAATAGGATATCAAATGCGGGTTTCAATTCGAAACAGGATTCGAAGACTTCCCGTCTGCCTAGGATGTATAGACCTAAGCGGGCACGGGATAAAGCGACAGTCAGACGACGAACGTCACGTAGGTATCCCACCGTACGTGTCCTTGTCAGCGAGAGGATGACATCTGTGTATAGTTAGCTTCAATTGCTTTGTTTTGTCTCATAGATCGTGGCTCTTTTGTTAGGCTTAAAAACTCACAGTCATTCTGTTCTCCCTGGTACTTATCCACCGTAGTAACAACCTTCGGCAACCCAAACAGCGGGTTCTTGGAGCATCTATGGTTCAGAACGTCCTTGATCAACGACTGCTGGCCCGCGTACGTCGTGAGTATACTAATCTTCGAAGCAGGGTACCCAAGCAAACGCATGTACTGATACAAAGCAACAGCGTACTCCGCCTCTCCCAAATTCTGGATGAAATGAGGAGCCGGCATACGTTCTCCGCTGCCTTGATAGTCAGGCACATTGATGAACTGATAGTCGTATTTGAACCCGGCATTAGCCAGTCTGAACTCCTCGTTATTCTCGATCGTCGGCAGATCCCCAAGCTCCTGATAGCGCCATCTGAACAAATCAGCGATGGAAGGCCGCGAACGTCCCTGCTTGTCTAGCATTATCCTCGGGACGCCCAAGCGGACTAAGCGAGTGAACATCGTTTGCTCGAGGTTGGCGTACTGGCGGAAAGCAGCGTTGCGAACGATAGGTGAGTTCTGAAGGTGGTCGCCACATAGAACGACGCGTCTCAGGGGAAGTTCTCCGTTGACTGGGCTCTGCAGCGTGAGAGGTAGGAAGCTCTCGATCTCTGTGATCTGCGCAGCTTCTTCGATGATGACGTTGTCGTATCGGAAACCCAGGTCCACGATCTCTTGCCTTCTCATAGCGGCGTGTGTGGATGTCATTGCTATGATTCGTGCCTCTTTGATGAGAAGATAGTTCGCTCTATCCTTTTGCTGGCGGAGGATCTCGAAGGGGCGAATATCCTGTAGCTCTGCAAATAGTCTGTCGATATGTCGTTGGCACCCCTGGACGATCTCCAACACCTTCTCTTCAGCAGAGTCGTCGGGGAACAGAGGTTGTGGCGCATCAGCGAAGAATGTGTAGAATGGGAACGTCGACACCATAGTCTCACGCTTGTCTTCAGACGCATTGACGCCGTCCCAGTACCGTGTCCAGATAGGCTGAACATGCACGGTATTGAAATAACCCGCCGTCTCGCAAGAATTGCCATGGGCCCCTTCGATACCAAGCGCATATGCCAACCGCGCTACCTCATGCAAATACCCACCCCGCTTCTCCAGAAGCGTCTCAACCCTGCCATACTTGCTATAGCTCGCATCCGTATCTAGTTCTTCCTCTCCTCGTCCCAGCCGAAGGAGGTGTCTTTCATCGATATCTAACGCCACGATCTTCTGGAAGAGCTGGTTAAGCGCTTGGTTGCTATGTGTGATGAGAAGCGTCCGTTCCTGAGGGAAGTTGTGATATATGTTGTTGATGATCTGTGTCGCAACGTCTGTTTTGCCAGTGCCTGGAGGGCCGACGACGAGCGTCAGACCTGGCTGTGTTCCCGAGGTAATTGCTGAAACCTGTGCGGGTGTAAAGCGGACAAGGTTCAGATTTGGTGCGTCGATTGGGTAAGGGCCTTGATTGACCGGCTCGTAGGAAGAGACACGTATTGTCTTGGACACAGTATCAGTGGATTCTTCATCCTTGATGCGTCTCCGCTTGGGGCCGGATTTGCTCGAAGCTTGCTGAGCATTGCTCTGGAACATCTCCAGGACGAACGGCGGGCCCGATATCTCTGCTTTATCGGCAGTCTCTATGCTATAATCGGGGAAGCTCTCAGTAAGATGCTGCCAGTCCAAGAACGTATCCCTGAAATCGAGTGATTTGATCTTATTCTCCAGAGAAGCATAATGAGCGGAGGTGGGATCGCCATAGCCTAAGAAGACATCTTGAAGCCATGATGGGAGGTTGGGATTAGCAGTTGTAAGAGCCTGCATCGACTCCAGAACAGACTTGAAGTTGTTCTCTCTTCCTCTCCGCCTGGCAATCAGGTTGATACGGTTGTATACATCAACACCACCCTTCCTCAAATTGTCCACATCAGCTTGATACGATGCGGCGTCGATGTTGAGTATCAAGCGCAAGAAACGACTAGATCGCTTGAACCCCGTTTTCTGCTCCGGCTCTTCATTTTCACGCAAGGGTCTGCCCTTCTCGTCCAAGACACGAACAACCTCTGCTGTACGAATATGAACGAGCCCGACTCGACCTGGGGTCTTGGTCAAAAATGATGTAGCCGGAGTCTCAGCCTGTACACCAAGTAAAAAGATGACATCGCCGCTATGTAGCGATTCCCACTCGCGGCGTATGTGATCGCCCAGACGACTGACGTTGAATGTCACCTCCGATCGAACATACGCAGGAATCGTCGATCCCACGTTGGGAGGCGCAACTTCAATGATTGCCGGTTTGGCGATGGGTATGGCCATGCGCGTGAACCCGTCGAAAGCGACGGTGTTATCAGATGCTAACTTCGCCTGCATCCTCTTCACGATGGTTTCGAGGTCATTGCGTATATCGTAGAAAGCCTCAGATCGGTAGAGGAGGAATGAGCGCCATAGGAAATCTCCCACGCTGAGATATTGGAGGTTGAGCTTTGGAATAGCCAGTGGATGTGATCCGTCGTATGTCTCATTGCGAAGCAGAGATGGCTCGTAAAGAACGTTTTCTGTGGGGAGGATGCCGAGTTTGGCGGTTGATTCCTGGAAAGAAGGCAGTTTTTCGTAGTGGGAAAGTAGTATCTCGAATAGTAGTTGACGAGTTGTCTTGATGTCGGCTTGCTTGGGATATTCTGTTCTGAAGCCAAGGATCTGCGAGAATTGTCTCAGTTCGTCGTCATCGAGCGCGTCGAGGTGGCCTTGTAGTTCGTCACGCTGCTCTATTGATCCGTAGTTCGATAAGGCCAGGAGTGTTAGTTTGTCTCTGAAATGCTTGATTGCACTTCTCTGCTGTTGTGCTAGGCCTTGACATTGGTTGGTGTAGACTTCCTGCACCGTCAAATGGCGACCAAATTGATCATCGACTGCAAAGTTCATGAAGCGTTTGAGGAGGGTGTAGAAGTCGCGGAACAATGAGTTTACCTCTTCGTGGTAGGTTTTAGACAGCCGGATGATAGACAGCAAGTTAAGATCTTTCAGCACAGAATTAACATATCGTCTGGTTGGGAGCTGGCTGACGAGGTCAATGAGGAATTCCATGAACTGCTCGCAGTACTGCACGCGGTCGACGGGCTGCTTTTCCTCATTCAAGGAGCGTAAGAAGTCAATTAACATCGAAAATAACCATGACCTCTCGAAATGCAGACGTGCCTTGCCGGCGACATCGGCAGCATTGTATTTCTTCGTCGCAATTTTCCAGGCTTTCTTAGGGCCATGCGGCTGGTTCAAGAGCTTCGTCCGAGCATCTTCCGAGTGAAGGTTGTTCCATATGGATATGGAGACTAGAGGGGCGCATTCCTTGCGGACTAGACTGGACTCGAGGGATTGAAAGGCGCTGATAACGAATTGAAGCAGATAGCTTCTAGACGCGATAGGGAGGGTGAAGTCAATGTTCAAGGACAGTACGCGACGGAAGAGACTTGAAAACTCTGCAGGGCGATCTTCAAAGTGGGCTGTGTGCGGATTGTTAGAGAGGTGCTTGTTCCTGCAGTGCAGTGCAGTGCAGTTCAGTGCTGTACTCACTCCATATGGGAAGGGACTCTCTGTGCTTCACGCCGACGATGACAGCAATCAACAAAACATGGTAGTTCGAGACCTCTTCATTGTAAGTCGGCCAGAGGAACCTGCAGATTCAGCCAGCAAGTCAGCATCAGCATCAGCATTGATCAAGAACCAGAGAAGAACGGCACGGCATACCTCTCCAGAACATGGAGATTCTCCAACACCAGCAGCGAGCGGAAGGGGAATTGCTCAGCCTCGAGGGGATCCCACAGCTCGCGCTTGACGATGGCAGCTTTTGACTTGGAGACAGCGGCAGCAATCGAGCCAGAGCCAGAGCCCAGCCAGTGGGCACGAGCCAGAGCTACCCAGCGGCTGTCTTCTCGGAAATCGTCGACGGTGGGACGGACATCAACATCAGCATTGCGCGCAGGGGCGGGACGCATCTGGAGTCGCATCATGGCGCGTGATGTGAGGCAGCCTAGGGGGTGATGAGCGGCATGGGTGTCGCTAGGACGTTTTCTCTTCTTGTTGTCGATGTTGATATTTCGATGTCGTCTGAAGCTCGCGAAAAGCTGCGGCGGCGGCCCAGACGTCCAGACGTGCGTGGGGCGCGTCGGCAAAAAAAGTGACGAGACGACGACCGGGCAGGGATGAGATAACGACGACAAAGCATCAACATCACCAACAAGAAGACATCAACAGCCAGAAGAAGGACCATACGCCTCTTTATACCTCACATCATGGCTGCTGCTGGCGTCGCTAAGGCCATGGAGGCCGTCCCCGCCTTCCAAGTCTACCGCAGACTGCTCAACGAGCTCCTCGAATCAGCCGCGCAGATCAGATCAACTGCTGATGTTGGTCTGCCGCTCACTGAAGCCCAGTTCAAGGGCGCCGTGAAGAATGCCTTCGCGACTGCAGACAAGGAGCTTTCAGGATGCAGCGCGCAAGCCCATCGCGATGCTGTCGAGACTGTTTTCCGCGAGATTTTCTATTCTTTCCTGGTCAGCCTTGCCAGAGATTCCTGCTATCTCTCTCCATTGATGGCGATGCTAACATGATTGTCTGCATGGTGTTTAGGCCACTACTCCAATAGACAGCCCAGAGATTGTGCGCATGTGGAATCTCTTTGATTTGGCGTATATCTTTTCCGATAATGGTGCGCTTGGTCTCAACCTCACGTCCTGCTGAGATGAATCAATCTAATAACAGCCTCGTTTACATCCTAGGCCGCGCCGAACCACCTCTCTTCTTCTGGCTAGCTGAAGAGCTTCTCGACAGCCAGACAATCGTTGGTTGTCGTAAGGTCTTCGACTATCTAGAGTCCCGCCGTGAACAAACCGTCACTGTACGTCAATCGTCTGGAGGCATCACGATGCGCATCTACTGACCGCAACAAACTCTCACAGAAAGCATTCTCCAGCAAGTCTCTGGCTATTCTCAGACCCTGCAATGAGCTTCTACGCCGTCTTTCGCGCGCCGAAGATACCGTCTTCTGTGGTCGCGTCTTCATTTACCTCTTCCAAAGCTTCCCATTGGGCGACAAGAGCTCTGTCAATCTGAGGGGAGAGTACCATACTGAGAACGTCACAACTTTTGAAGATACAAAAGACAAGGACGCAATGAACGTTGATGAGCCGGAGGGAAAACCAGTGGAGCAGAAGACAGATGGAGACAGCGAACAATCAACAACGACCAAATCAGAGGGCCAAATTTCGTCAAATGCCACCGAAAAGCCCAAAGAACCCCTTTCGATGGACGAGATATATCCCATCTTCTGGAGCTTACAAGCATTCTTCTCCGCACCAACAAAACTTTTCGACGCATCCACTTTGCAGAAATTCAAGACAGGACTCGAAGAGACTCTGGCGATGTTTCGAAGGGTGGAAACAGATGTGGAGGTGCAGAACATCGCCAAACCTCCGGAGGACCAACGTCGCGGCGCCAAGAGGCGGCGCATCGGTGATGGTGGAATCGAAGTGACGAACACCTTCAACCCCAAATACCTTACCAGCCGGGACCTATTTGAATTGGAAATTAATGATGTCGCTTTCCGGAGACACATTCTTGTTCAGGCCCTCATCATACTCGACTTCCTACTTTCCCTGACACCAGCGGCCAAGGAGAAGCTATCACATGCGACGAACAAATCTGTTCTCTACAGCTTTACTCTCAACGATGAGGATTCAGCGTGGATGAACCGTATGAAGAACTCCATATCCCGCTACCTCCAAGATGGCCCTGATGGGAAGTTCTACTATCGCATGGTCGACACCGTTCTTACCAGGGACAAGAACTGGGTCCGTTGGAAGGCCGAGGGCTGTCCTAAGATTGAGTCTCCCCCGGTGTCGACTTCGGATTATCTCGAGACAAGGACTAAAGCAACGAAGATGTTTGCTCCCAAGCGTCTCCGCGCGACGCCTATGGGGTCTTTGGATTTGAAGTTTTTGGCCAAGGAGAGTTCTGAGAGTGCAATGAATAAGCTGAAAGAATCTGAAAGGTATGTGACATGGACCACCAGTCAACAAAATAATGTATAGTTACTGACGGTATCACCAGATACACAAATCCTAACCCGGAGACATATTTCGGAGGAATCGCAGACGACGAATTCGACATCGACACAGCCGCCTCAACTGAAGAAAAAGACCAAGCAACGAAGGCAAAATACAGCAAAATATGGCGAATCCTCCGCCTGACCTCTCGCACTCACCTCAACCGATTCAAAGACATCGACGACGGCAACAATCTGAAAATTCTTTTCCAACCACAGACCTCACATGACCAGCAACCTTCCTCCTCGTCAAAGGCACCATCAGAAAGCAAGCACACTGATTCTACACCTCCGGAGTCGGCGACCACAAAGGACGAACAGAGTCATGATGACCTACCAATGCGCGACAAGGAGCAGAACTTGGCTGTTCAGCAGGGCTGAGTGCTTTCCGGTAGCACCCGCACGTTTTAAATTAAACCGCTTCCGCCTATGGTCCTCGTGGAACAAGACCTAGTCCAGTCGTTCGGTCGATGGTTTTGCTTCGCGATTTCGTGATGGACATTGGACGAGGCTGTTCGTTTCGCTGAGCGATGCAAGAGATGGAGCGATGGCTGGCATAAGCCACCGATGTCATGATTTGCGGTGCATGCTTGGCTGGGATTGCATCGTCCATAATGACACGGTGTTCGTCACGCTGGAATCGTGTTGTCGCTTTTCTTGGGCTTTTCAAGGTCCTGGCACGCATGCACCAGCTGCTCCAAGGATGTTTGGAGCAAAACAGAGATCTAATTTTGGTGTGATGACTTTGGGGCCCCTCACGAGAGCATACAAAAAGATCCAAACTGTTGCAGAAGTGAAGGGTGTGCCTGCCTGTACTCAAATGCAACCGCAATTCCTTCTGTGAGATATTGATCACTCGTCCCCCACAGGACAGTCGACTAAGATGCATCCCCCCCTTCAACAGTCCCTTCAAGCTCAGTTGGCCCATCATCCGATGTCAGCGGCAATTTCTTGACTAGCCCCTGAACCTCCGTTAAGGCTCTTCGTAAACCTACCAATGTCAAAGCTACGCATATACCATATCTGCCTTATGCAAGGATGGCCTTTCTAATCATCACACGCTGTCATTGAGCGCAGCTCCTTAGCAGAACACACTACACGTATCCGTGGTCTATCTCCCCAAGCTGTGTAGCTCACTTTACGATCGACCGCATGCCTGTTTTTAGAATTCCGTGTGATGACCTGTGATGATTGTACTGAGCAGTGTATGTAGTGCATTTTAACCACGCTCATCAGAGTTTCGGACCGTTGGATAATCATACCGGCTGTCCTCCTCCAGTAGGAAGACGTCACACTGGCCGCAAGGGCGACTCCTGAATTGTACGACTTGCATCCTGTCTGAAAGTACCTCCTACTTCACGCAATGTCGATTTGCAAAGTTCAAGGCAACCAAGAGCAGACTCTCCCAATAAGGGGAATGTTCGTCGGCCAGAGCCGGATTATCGACGGAGATCACATCAATGAGCCTCTGACAAATGTGCAACAATCTCAGGCTTTGGACGTTTCTTACATTCTGCGACGCCGGGGCCGGGCTGCTGCCCCTGACTCAAACCGAGTAAACGCATTGTCCGGCTGGAGTAGCCATGCTCCGTTGATATCCATCTTTTCTCCTCGGCATGTGCTGCCCCTCCCACCGACGTCCTTGAGGAGGCGTCTCTAGAAGTTGTGGAATGTGCTGTGTGCAGAATCCTGCGTCTTTCATTCGATGAGGGAACGAGTGACCCAATGTGCACGAGATCACGTCAGGCTTCCAAGCATCGCTATCGGGATCTCCCCCAACAAGACCATGATGGCATGGGTGATATAGCTGTGAGCTCCCCTGCGTGTAATGCTGCCAGTGGTCCAACCGGGCTGATGATCCTCCTGGAGCGAATATATCAAGAATGCCAACTTATATATTTCTCTATTGCATTGGCGGGTCAGAGTCTCTATGTTATAGAAACTCCCGAAAAGTCGAGCTAATATCCAAGAAATTATGTCCGCTCCCTTGGCATTCGACAGCGACGCGGATCTGGATCTCGCGGCGGCATCTGTTGCAGTGTCTCTCGCGGAACTGTCCGCTTCAGAATCACAGGCTCCTGCTGCTTTCGAGGCTAATTCCGGCTCGGCAATTGATATCTTTGAAGATATTGATCTGGATCCTGATGACCCTCCGAACCCTGAACATACTGCCTCCGAAAGGTTTTTTGATATCGGACAGCAACAAACTGGTGACCAAGGTCAGGAGAAAGATGCCGGCCTTGCAACGAAGGAGGAAGCTAAGGTCCCATCAAAGGCCAACAAGATAAGGAAAAAGCGATTCCGGTAAGTGAGCGTGCATATCAAATCCTGGTTCTAAACCCAGCTGATACGATTGAGTAGTCTCAATCACAGTCAAACTCGGTTCCTAATGAATGAGTTCGCACGCCAAGCTCACCCTGATGCCGCGCATAGAGCACGTCTGTCCAAAGAGATTCCTGGCCTCAGTCCACGACAAGTCCAGGTATGGTTCCAAAACAGGTGTGCCATGAAACAATCCATACACAACCACACCAGAGAGCCCAAGTCCAAAGTTCTGATGAAGTCTGATATAGAAGAGCAAAATTAAAACGGTTAGCCATAGAAGATCGAGAACGAATGTTGAGATCCCAGAACATGCAGGAACTGCAAGCTGCAAAGGCGGTGGCTTTCTATGGAAACGATGCGCCGCTTCAGGTGCCGAGTTCGAGTTGGTCACCATCGCAATTAATGCCAATAAATAGCCTTCATCAATCATATATGCCATATGGGATACGCAATGATGATTTCATTCAAGCGTCCATGCCCGTGACAGCGCCTGGAATGACGGCCAATTTCGCGGGCCAGCCTGGTGGTCCACCTCCCCTGGGCAATTTCTCAGAATGGGGGGCCTCATATGAATTTCAGCCACAGCAGCTGGGAGATAGGTCAGGTCTCAATATGAGTGAGCATCAATTGCACGATGTGTACTCCATTGGGCCGGACATGGGTGCCAATGATATGAGGCCACCATCATTTGCCTATATGCAAGCAGGCCTTCCAAGACATGTTCTGCCAGAGACACTAGGATCGGTGGCCGAAGGCGGACCGATATACCATGATGATATAGAGGGTATGTCAAGTTTCCAGCCCACGGAGATGTATCCTTCGAGTGGTGAGTTAGACGACATCTGCTTGATGGCTGAGGAGTTCTCTGACACAATGAGTGCAGGGCTCAATGAGTGGTATCAACCGCAAATCCGAAGTTTTGATTCCACCGTAGATCTGGAGGGCAATCAAATCATGAGCGTCGAAGGAGTTGCTTCTCCCGCCGAAGGACAGAGACTGGACATGGTGATGGATGAGATGAGCTCATGGAAGTATCGAGGAGACCCGTTTACTTCTCTCGAGAGATCTCTGGCACCGCCGTCACACGGGTCTTTTGACAATGCGGCGCAACCAGCTGAGTTCGCTGTGGATCCATTTCGTCTTGTCAGCGATGACTCTGGGTGATCCGCCAGCAATGCAGTTGTCAGCGCTATTGCTCAAGACCATCGTCCCCGGACCAGCACGAAGCCTCACACGGTGCGACTGCAGCAGCTTGACAAATGACAAGCTCTCCATTGTCATGCTTGGTCATGAAGACCGCTGCGCTGCGAATGTGGAGACCGGTGCGATGACGTCCGGGGCGTTGTCGCCTCGATTAACGAATCGCAAGACCTGTGTATGTGTACATGTCAAGATGAGATGAAGCTGAGAATCATGGAGAGAGCTGCCTGTGGCGAATCAGCTTTTGGACATACCGGCTGAGGACGTCCAAGGGGAATTTTGCAAACTGCTCTGCCGTTCACGACGTCGGAAACATCGAATCCTCTGCTTGATTTCAAACGTCCGCAAGATGAGTGCAAATTTCAGCAGTGGAGACGATCGACATGGGCACAACCACGGCCAATGATGATCTGGGAATTCATAAGTTTCCGTGGTAAAAGTGGGTAAGACACCGCTGCATCGTGCAGCTCCAGTTGAAAATGTCAGCTCGGCCGGTCTGATCGAGGTTGATCGAGGTGTTCCTGGCGTGTATTTAATCGAGGCGGATCTCCGTGAAGTTGAGGTTGTCCATAGCAAGCAACAAGCAACAAGAGACAAGACAACGACCTGATCGATCAAGCTCAAAGTAAACCAAACCAAGCAAGACTTCAAACTTCAACTTCAACATCCAGTTCAAAATGTCCGCCCAATCCACCACCACCACCTGCTGCAAAGGTAGCAACAACAACAACGCTGGCTGCGTCTGCGCTGCTCAGGCGAAATGCTCCTGTGGCCAGCAACATGCCTTGCACTGCACATGCCCCAAGGCCGACGCTGAGAATACCACAACTGGCGCCCGCTGCTCATGCCGTATGTATTCATGCAAGATCAACCTTTCCGCGCCGTGTTTCCTTGCTGACATCTTTATCTTCAGGGAGCCGCCCAGCTGGTCAGTGCAACTGTGAGCGATCGTCGGCAGAGAACCAAGCTGTCTCTGGTCAAGCTTGCCCTTGCGGCAAGAGAGAGAAGGGTAAGCAAAGCCTTTCAAGACTCGTCGATTGAAGGATGTCCACTAATCCTCGTCATCCTCATAGACGGCTGCACATGCGAGAAATCCTCCAGCTCGAGAACCTACCCCGGCGAGACTGACTTCACCAACTCCAAATAAGCGGTTCAGTTGGCCGCTTTCATTGCTATGATTTTGCATTCTCTTTCCACCAACCATCATCATCAATCAGGTGGTGGCTTTCTGTCTGTGATATTGGCACTTGCTTGCACTGGCGTTGGGATCATTACCGGCGTTTCTGGGTTCTATTACCATCATCCTCTTTTTCTCGCGATAACCCCGAGATAATTCAGACGAGAGCAGTCCTCTCATGTCTCAGCAATCAATGAATAATGTCTTATGATCTGATCAATCTTTGCTCAATCCTTCCATGCGTAGATGTAGAATCGACGACATTGTCAGGGGTGGTCGGACAGACGACGGACAGGGGTGTGTTTGATCAGATAAGATCTAAGTCAGATAAGATAAGATTAAGATTAGATAAGATTAGATAAGATTAGATCTCCTCACGGCACTTCTTCTCCGTCACAAACCTCCGCCAAGTCCACGAAGTCTCCGTATCCGCACATCTACTCCCGCCGTAAGGACTTCATCGATCGATCAATACTGAATTCACGTCGTCGAAAAGCTCATCATTGACGCAACCACTTTATCGCACCTCGACCACCTCAGGGATACATCGGGAGCCTTGTCTGCTGCACCCCGGACCGCCTGCTCGACCCTTTTCCAGCGCCCTTCCATCGCGCCCCCTGCCCGGATACGCCCGCCCTCTAGCTCGTTCTCCAACAATGGTGGAGCCGCTGTCGCGAGCTTGAATGGTAACATAAGGGGCCGCCAGCCATACTCCCGGGTCCTTTCTTCCACCACCGAATCAATCGCGGCCCTACGACCTCTCCCCATCAGACACCCGTGCTAGCTAGACTGGCCTTGCTTGCCGACGAGAGCTTGGAGTTCAGCCTGCCCTGCCAACATGTCGTCCATGCGTGGTCTCGTGCAGTTCATCGGCGACCTAAGGAATGCGCGAGCTCGGGAGCTGGAGGAGAAACGCATCAACAAGGAGCTCGCGAACATCCGGCAGAAGTTCAAGGACGGGAATCTCAACGGTTATCAGAAGAAGAAATATGTCTGCAAGCTTCTCTACGTCTACATTCAAGGATACAACGTCGACTTCGGCCACCTCGAGGCTGTCAACTTGATCTCCGCGACCAAATATTCTGAGAAACAGATCGGCTACCTAGCCGTGACCTTGTTCCTCCACGAGCAGCATGAACTTCTGCACCTTGTCGTCAACACTATTCGGAAGGACCTGAATGATCTCAACGAATTGAATAACTGCCTTGCCCTCCATGCCGTCGCTAATGTTGGTGGAAGGGAAATGGGCGAGGCTCTGGCTGTTGATGTGCACCGTCTGCTAATATCTCCGTGAGTCGCCGCACACCCGTACTCGCATCCGCTGGGAACCTCTCAGTTACTCATCTCATCTTACACTCTATCAGGACCTCCAAAGCGTTCGTGAAGAAGAAGGCTGCGCTGACCTTACTACGACTATACCGCAAATATCCCGCTATCGTCCAAGCAGAATGGGCGGAGCGTATCGTCGCCTTGATGGACGACCCGGATATGGGCGTCTGTCTCTCGGTCACATCGTTAGTCATGGCGCTGATCCAAGACCATGCTTCTCTGTACAAGGGCAGTTACGTCAAGGCTGCTCAGCGCCTGAAGCAGATTGTCGTGGATGGCGATATATCCTATGACTACGTATATTACAAAGTGCCTTGCCCCTGGATGCAGGTCAAGCTGTTAAGGCTTCTCCAGTACTATCCGCCCTCCGGTATGCACGTCACTCTATCTGCCTACCCTTGTGAATATGGCTAATTAGATTGAATCACAGAGGACACTCACGTCAGGAAATTGATAAGACAATCCCTCGGAGCTATCCTGCAAAACGCAATGGACGTGCCCAAGAACATCCAACAAAACAACGCACAGAATGCCGTTCTATTCGAAGCCGTCAATCTCCTTATACACCTCGACACAGAGAAAGAGCTCATGGTGCAAGTTTCCACTCGTCTTGGGAAATTCATAACCTCCAGAGAAACAAACGTTCGATATCTAGGCCTCGAGGCCATGACCCATTTCGCCGCAAGAGCAGAGACACTCGACCCCATAAAGAAGCATCAAAGTATCATATTAGGGTCTCTACGCGATCGCGACATTAGCGTTAGGCGCAAAGGCCTCGACCTCTTATACAGCATGTGCGACACGACGAATGCTCGACCGATTGTCAACGAGTTGATGAACTATCTGTCGCAAGCCGACTATGCTCTTAAAGAAGAAATGGTTTTGAAAATCGCCATTCTGACCGAGAAATACGCGACGGATGCCCAGTGGTACATCGACGTTTCGCTGAAACTACTTTCTCTGGCAGGAGACCATGTCAGTGACGAAGTGTGGCAGCGAGTCATCCAGATCGTCACCAATAACGAAGGCCTACAAGCATACGCTGCCTCGCATATCCTCACTTACGTGAAGCGTGAATGCCACGACAGTCTCGTCAAGATCGGCGGCTACATCCTCGGTGAATTCGGCCATCTCATCGCGGATAACCCTGGGTGCAGTCCTATCGAGCAATGTATGGCTTTACAGGCTCGCATGGCCTACTGCTCCGATAACACTCGCGCTCTTCTACTTTCATCGTTCATCAAATTCGTCAATCTCTTCCCAGAGATCAAGCCTCAGATGCTACATATCTTCCGCCTCTACAGCCGTTCAGCCGATTCAGAACTTCAGCAACGAGCATGCGAGTATCTCAAGCTGGCTACAATGCCTACCGACGATCTTCTTCGAACAGTCTGTGATGAGATGCCGCCGTTTTCAGAAAGAACGTCTGTTCTGCTATCGCGGCTTCACCAAAAGAGCGCTGGTACTAGCGAAAAACGAACATGGATCGTCGGTGGGAAGGACGCCAATGCAGACGAGAAGGAAGTCAGCCTCACACAGCAACCTACGCCTGTACGGCAGTCGATTGCCGTCAACAAGACGCAAAACTCGGCCGCATCGACGCCATTGAAGAGTTTGGCATCTAGCGATCTGCTTGGATTGGATATAACACCTCTTTCCCCGCAAAGTGAACCTGCTCCTAATTTCGCGAGCGCGGCGCATCTTTCGCCTGGTTGGGAGCCTGGCTTTGATCGGCTTTACTTCTCCTCTGAAGGTATATTGTTTGAAGACAAACAGATACAGGTGGGCTACCGGTCAGAGTTCCGCGTGCATCTCGGTGTATGCAAACTGTTCTTCACGAACAAATCGAGTTCAGCGGTCGGATCATTCACAACAACGATCGACAACCCTTCTGATAAGTGTTTGAGAATTGATACGAAAAATCTTCCTGACTCGTATCTCAACGCGTGTGGCCGGACTCAACAGATCATCACGTTCGAAGCCCTGGAAGCATTCACTAAAAGTCCGACTATCCGCATTTCATATCTAGCTGGCGCCCTACAGGCATATACACTGCAACTGCCCATTGTCATGCATAAGTACATGGAAGGGTCCTCGCTGTCAGCAGACGACTTCTTCAAGCGATGGAGGCAGATTGGCGGTCCTCCACTTGAAGCACAAACCACGTTCAGCATGGGGTCTAAGAGCTATTTAATGAATGCATCCATGACGAGGACGACGGTCGAAGGGTTCCACTGGAAGATCTTATCCGATGTTGACCAGAATCCAAATAACGTTGTTGGTTGTTCTGTCTTCCAGATGTCGAGTGGGAAGACTGGATGTCTGTTGAGACTGGAACCTAACTATGAGAGCAAGGTACGTTTGAACGACTTAACACACATGCAAGCACAGCACATTGATTACTGACCCGTTCTTAGATGTACCGGTTGACGGTAAGAGCAACACAAGCTGGCATCCCTGAAGCACTTGTACAAATCATGGAGGATAGGCTGAAGCGCGGCGGAGTAGCTGATGACCGCCTGCGCTGAGGTGTGCAATTGCACAAGGAAACGAGAGATATTTGCGTATCTGAGAGCCCTTTTTTCTTCTTTCAGAGGATATATATTTTGGAGAAACTACCTGCATTAGATGATCATTATCACATAACACTCGTTGGTACATAGGTCCACCTTCTTAATACCATTTTTTGTTCAATTCACATCAATCAGCCGTTGCTCGTTGGTACAAGTAGGGAGGAATATCTAGGCAACGATCTTTGCTTCAGATTTAGGCGGGCGTGTGCCGAAGATGGTGCTGCCCACTCTGACCTGGTCACTTCCCAAAGCGATAGCGCCTTCAAAGTCCTCACTCATGCCCATGCTCAGTTCGAGGTTCTCTAATTCTAACTCCTTGACAACTCGGTCCCGCGTGTCACGCAGGCAGATGAAATCCTCATTCTCATTCTCCGCTGTCGTTGCTTTTGAGCGTGCAATTGCGCCAATGGTCATCAGGCCTTGCAGCTTCAAGTTCGGGCACTTCTCGAGGACGAAGCGACAGAGTGACACAGCGTCAGATGGTTCAACGCCGGACTTGTTCTCCTCGCCGGAGGTATTGACTTGCACAAAGATGCGGAGCTTTTCTTCGGTTGTAGCAGCAACAGCATCTTGTTCTTGATTCTTCACTCGCTCGCCGTAGCCCTTGTTTAGAAGGGAAGCCTTTTTCTCCGAGTCAACGCTCTCAACTGCCCATAGACCCCTCACATCGCGGGCAAGCGTGACGCACTTGTTCGACTGCAGCCCGCCAATAAAATGCCAGCGTATTGTCGGAGGACACAGTTTTGACTTGTCTAGAAGCTCCTGGAGATAGTTCTCCCCGAAATGCAATTGCGATGCAGGAGGATTGTGTAGGGCAAGGATGTCCTGGATTGGCTTGAGCTTCGACACGGCGACAAGTCGCACATGTCTGCTAGGCGCAGCAGAGGCTGCAGTGCTGGATGCAATGCGCCTTGTCACAGCAGCGATGTTCTCGACCAGTTGAGAGGAGCGGAGGGACATGTCTGGGTCTTCAGGCTGCGCAACGGTTGTCATGTCTGATTTGACCAAGCTGTCTTTCAATGAGTTCGATATGAGAGCTTCGTCGTAGGTTTGTTGACTGATCCAAAACGTCTTTCAGTATTCCAGGAGCTGATTGACTAGCTGGCACCTTTCAAAGGAGTGTTTGTGAATTGAAGCTGTTGTCGAGTCGTCGTCGTCGATGTCGATACGATGAAAGGTCGGAGGTCGTCACAATCTAATCTAATCTTATTTATCTTATTTGCTGCAATCTTATCTTATCAGATCAACCTGTTTCGGTCGCGCCGTTGAAGCCGTTTGAGGACGTCACTCAATCCGGCCGTGCAACGTCGACGACGACGACGACGGCGACGATGACAAGGATATCGACATCAACCAGGATGGAGGTGAAGATTGAGGTGCCAGTGAAGATGATTCATCACCGCAGCCCCTTTCACTACACCCGTGTTCCTTGATCTCATCTCAGACAGGACGCATCGCTGCTTCCTGCGTAAATCCCGACGGCGGCGGCTGTGGGACCCGTCTTGACGCTAGGAACGGATCAGACAAGCCTTCCCTATCACGCGAAACCGTGGCGGCCTAACCACGCTGTCGAGCACATGGATGGTGAGACGACTGCTCGTTCGTCACTGCCAATCGAAGGGTCGACGGCCATTGATACGCCCTCCTTTGTGCTGCCGTGCTAACATGCCCATTGTCTGCCATATCCTCCCTGAATGACTGGTTGGTGGACCGGCCGGGGAGCGCCTTTGGATCGCAACGGTTGTCGCCCGTGTTTACTGGCTTGGTGTCTTCCAGTTCTCTCGCGCTACATCATACACTGCGGATAACCGGCTATACATACTATACTTTGGCGGGGCGGTGGCTTCGATGCACCCCGTACAGGTTACTTCGCGGGAGATAAGATTTTGACTGGCGTGAAACTTTTATCTGACTGGCGTTCCCTCTTCATACTTGCGGAGCACACACATTTTCGCGTGATAAGAGACAATTGCGTCGTCTTGCGTTGCGTCCTTCTCCGATAAGATCACGCCGTTTGGAGCCGATCACATCTTTGCGGCAGCTATCTGTGCTATGACAACCCGAAGAGCAAGAAAGAAATCATCTTACATACTCCCGGTTTCCTTCACTCAATTCAGCTATTCACAGAAGTCACCGTGGACAAACGGAGTATTCCAATCGTCAGTCAATATTGCCGAGTGCCCCTCCAAGAATGAACCTACATACCTATATGTATACTGTACAGACGCATCGTGGCTAACGACGGACTTCGCAGCCTAAACCAGATCTCTGTGTTGAGCAAAGTTGGAAGCCTTTAGATCGAATTGCTTGTTTCCGGCCGACGAACGTTGATTGATCGACATCAATATCACTTGCATCTTAAGGCTTTGTCCTGTTGCATTTTTCTTCTGCCTATTCGACCAAGCTGAAAGAACGCCGTAAGTTGCTGTACAATGAGCTCGACTCGGAAATTCTCATTCTCTCAATTCACACCCGGACGAAGAATGAGCACAAACACCGGATCTACGAACAGTGTGCTCAGATCGCAGCGGTCAGACAGCACAGTGCCAGGCTTCTGTGCCATAAACTCGCCTGAATTTCAGCCCTGCCATTACGGCTATGACTACGACGATGACCATGTCGACAGTGCGGGCGAGTCCATGCTGACATACACGTCAACGGATGAATCGGAATTCGAGGACGAGGACGAGGATGAAGAGCCACCTGTCGAAGTCGCTTCAACGCGGCGGGAACCCCGTCCTGCAAAAGCTGTTCCAACCTCGCCCCCGAGCTTTGGCAGTCTTTTCCCGTCGACACGCCGTTTGAATATACAACACGATGACTCTTCCGATGGAAACATGAACTTGCGTGTCGACACAGTGGTCCCTAAAAGAGGACGCGAGGATGTACAAGTGATACTCTTTCACCTGCGTATGCACGACCTCTATCATCGCAAGTTCTCGTTGCGACGATACTGCCGGAGCTCAGGAAGGGAAGTCTGCCA
>JAGYIB010000049.1:0-19482 GCA_024244615.1 Ascosphaera pollenicola | reverse complement strand
AAGTGGGATTGCACCGCCGAGAAAGGTGTCAAGGAAATCATCGAGGAACATGGCATATCAGCACATGAAATCGAAGCAATAGTTTGGAGGTTCGTGGTCTGAGAGAAGTCAACTTCTAGACCTTGGCAAATGTTGACACGATTTCTACTTAGTCACCCTCATTTCGATCACCAAGGCGATCCATCGACGTTTCCATTCCAGACCAACCTGATCGTTGGCCCTGGATTCAAGAAGGCGATGTTGCCAGGGTATCCTGCGAACCCCGAATCACATATACTTCAAACCGATTATGAGTATGATGGGCCCCCTGCATCAAATAGAGAACCAATGTTTAACTTTTAAGTTGTCTACAGGGGTCGAAAGCTCATTGAATTAGACTTCACGAGCAAGGATGCCTTTAGGATTGGTCGATTTCCAGCGCTGGATTATTTTGGCGATGGGTCCTTTTACCTACTCGATGCACCGGGACATTCACCTGGACATATCTGTGGGCTAGTCCGTACGACTACATCTGCGGATGGAAAGGAGGACACTTTCATGTTCTTGGGTGGAGATGCGATACATCACGCTGGCGAACTGAGACCTTCGGAACATAGACCTTTACCACAACAAATCCTCCCACACCCATTAGCCCCTGTGGATACCAGTGCTCCCGCTCATCGCAAACAGGCCTCGGTTCCATTTTGTCCTGGGGATGCTATTGAACATCTACAAGTCTCAAGGAAGAGGGAACCGGCTGACAAAACCCCCTTCTATGACCCGGCACTGTTCATCGATTTCGATGAAGCTTGTGAGACCGTCAAGAAGATGCAAGAGGCGGACTGGAGGGATGATATCTTCATAATGTTTGCACACGACGAGTGCTCGTTAGGGGTTGTTGACGTGTTTCCCAAACCGGCCAACCACTGGAGGGAAAAGGGCTGGGCCGAGAAGACTCGATGGAGGTTCTTGAAAGATCTTGGAGGTGCTGTGCACAAGGATTCCGTGCAGAGGAATTGTGTCGCATTTCAATGATCTAGACGCATCTGTTCATGGTTGGCGTGGCCCTTGCCACGTCGCGAACACTCGTTCTGCGAAGCATCATGTTTTCGGTCTCGGAGAATTAATATAACATTTACCAATCGTTGAGACCAGGGTCAACACCGCTTTTGCGGATACATCCGAATGTGAAGGTGTTCTTCTTCGTGCATCGCATACCAACAATATCAAAATCTCTGTAGATCTTGTTTACTCGTAGATCGGGGAACAGGGGTCGCTGTGCCGCGGCCAAGCTTGATCAGCTATGCTCCCCACTTGAGCTGATTTTGAGATATAGCTTCCATTGCGGTTGGTGGGAAGCGAGACTTTGTGATCAACGATTTCGCGATTCAATCTCAAACTCTTGGTGCCGTTGGTATCGAGATCTATGAGATCCTCGAGATGCACACTAGAAGAGAAAGTCAGCTGGCAAATTTATGCATTTCCAGCATCTTATATATATGCCCTCATTCGCATCATGCAAGCAGAATTTCTTTTTATCAAAGCCATCAAGAAAACCAAAGAAGCAAGACCATCAAACCGAAACCCATCTGAATCTAGAAGAGAACACCCTCAGAAAGCACAATGCCATCAAAAAGCTTCTTTCGTCGCAGCTTCAGCAGATCCAGCGATTCTTCGCAGGAATATGACTATGCCAGAAAAATGAGCACATCATCAATTTTGATCTCTAAACCCGAGGGGAGAGAGCTCTCCAGCAATATGTCTCCAGGCGATCACTCGAGGAAGCCTTGGGCCCGGAAAGAGTCCGTTTCATCGACGCTCTCACGCGAAATCAGTCGATTAAATGATATGCTTGAGATGCAAAACCAGCGCAATGAGCAACTCAGGAAGGAAGTTGCCACAATGCGCGCTTCAACATTCCGGCTCCCGGATATCACCATGTATGACGGACACCCTCAGAATTTTGACCAATTCGAAGTCAACCTTCTCAGCAAGATCCACGTCGATGGGCGCGCCCTTGGACGTCAACCAGAATGGATTCTTTATGGATACAGCCGCCTTGAGCAAGCTCCGGCACAAGCCATGAACGGATGGATCTTGGAGAGACTTTGTGGAAGGAAATCATTTGATTGGAACGAGTTCCTCGAAGAGCTCGAGGATAATTTCAAAGAAAAGCCTGACACGCCAGACTTTACCACCTTCATATGATGGCCATGTTGAGAAGCGAGAGAAAAACAACATTATTTGGTTAGCACGGTCAATGTCGCGGCTCAATTTCCCGGCATTTCGTGACCGCGTTTTCTTTGACGTCTTTGTCTGTTTCCAATTTGATTTATTGCCGAGCGCCAACATTATTTTAGCGCATTGCATCACTTTGTCTTCTCCCTGATCGACTTGTTTGTCCGGCGAAACTTTCGTTATTTATGACTTATTGATAATTAAACCGTTTTGAGATATGAAGAAAATCGATGCATGAGGAAGTCAACTCGTCTGATATATTTAAAAATGGTCGCAGTGATGTTGACCACTTGTAGGGATGCATTGACTATAGCCAAATATGATATGAAGCTTTTTCATGCTGAACGATGCAATGTCGCAGCATAGGGGGCTTGATCATATCCCCTTCATTGTAGGTACGGCGACGAAGATTAATGTAACCATGAACAGTGCCCTTGTTAAATGATCAGCCAGACATTCAGAAGCAAAGGACAGTATACCCTGATAAAGTGGAAGTAGGACTTACCATTCAAAGGCACCGAAAACAACTCCCGCCCGATATCGGTTTGCAAGTGAACCACTGCCACCTGAAATTACTGCTAGAGCAACGAAGCCCGCAAACCAAAAAATCGTAGTGATCCCATCCATTGCTACCAGTATATATGGATGTGCGTATCTCGGAGCATGTTTGGGTACAAAGATATCGAATGGCAGCACTATCACCAACGTCCAAATCGATACAAAAAGTAAAAATGATGGACGAGACGGTCCCCATCCGAGCCAGTCAATCACTTGAGAAAATCAGCAAGACAGTCGCGTTTCAAGGGTTGAAACAATGTGGAGAAGATTCCTCGGACATACCATCGCCCATCACTGCAAGCACGATGAGAGCAAAGATGGCTTGCAGTATCTGACAAATGCGAACCCAACTGATCTGCTTATTGAAGATTTGCATATCGAAGAGCGAGAAATTGGTGTGATGAACAGTGTGAATGCTATCAACGTATTTCGATTGCAGGTCTAAGACAACTTATACACTCAATGCTATCTGGCAGAGTAAGACTGTCTGCAGTCATAATAGCAAATGGATACGCTGATTGCTGATGCCTGACAATGGCAGTGGGGAGAGCTTTATATTCTTGTGATCGCCGTTGTCAAGATCTGTAGGGTACTGTCCGGCCCCACTGTAAGTATTTTGAAACAAGGCGACCCGCGTCATTCAGAAGACGATGCGCTTCCTCCGATTGGGCGTATCCATTGTAGACCATGGAAGTGATACAAGTGGCTATAATGTGAAGGGATGCACGAAAAAGGCTGAATGATATCGTGGCTTCTCAAAGAAATTGTTGCCTTGGCCTGCCTCGACAGGGTGACATTGCCTCTTTGGAAGGACTGGCAACTGAAATAGAAAATCTAGAGTTTCGACCTCCTGGTAGCCTAGAACCAGACAATCAATGCGAGAGCGACTGAAGACCCGCACTCAGATTTGGGAGCCGCAACTTGATCACTCATATGAAAATCCAGTTGGGCTTGATTGCTGCGCGAAGTGCTCTCAGCAGAACCCAACCACAATGCGCTTTGTATTAGAGCTATGTTCAGTTGCGACCTATGATGCTTCGGCTCACATGGTATCGCAGTGTCCTTTAAAGACTGCATGGCGAGCAAGCATGTGTAGAGAATGCCTCCCTGTAGTCCTGTTGTATGGGGCTCCTCATCTATCGCATATGCAATTGCATTCTGCGACGGGGCATATTCGGTGCTTTGCAAACCATCTCCTTGCATGGTCAGCATGAAATCCGTGGTTGCAATTACTGCAGAAAATGACAAATCGCTTCATCAATTCATCGACATTTTCTGCGTTGACGACCGGGGAAGCAGTCACATCAATAGATTTCCTCATTTCGGCTTGTTTTCTCGTTTCGTCTTCTGCGATGCTAGATTTCGACATTGAATCGACGGTACCAAGCCAAAGACTGCAAACACCGCAGCGAGGCATATGTCGTCCGCACTTAGGGCAGACTGTACCAGTCGCAGCAGACGTACCAAGAAAACTGGTTGGAGTGGTATGCACCCCTTCGGATGGGCCACCAGCGATATTGCTGCGGTTTGTCGATGTAGTCGTGGGTGTCTCAGTTCCTGTGGTATTATCATTCTGCGACAACGGCTTGGTGCAGTAGTTACACACAAGACTGATCTGCTGCGGGGGAGGTTTGAACAATTGCCGTCCATCCCAAGTTGACGCAAGCTTACGAGACTCGACATCAAATTTGACCCGTAACAGATGAGCCTTCCAGGAATTGATCTGCCTGCGGTATGTCTCCCTCCAAGCTTCGAATCGTGTCTTATTTTCTAGATCTGTTATGAATCTGGGAATCGTGTGGCTCATAGCTAGCACAGGTGTCTGGACATCATTGAATTTCCTGATGTAAGATTGGAAGAGGTCCATGGCAGCATGGTCAAGGCCAGTCAGAACGACTCCTTCAATATCGCCCTGAATTATGGACTCAGAAGTTATGTCCCGCAACCATGTAGTCAATTCATCGTCGGGCAACCATCTCAAAGCGACTTCAACGCGATATTTCAGAGGTAATGTCTTCTCATCAATAACAAGTCCCCAGTCCCCCTTACTCACTAAGGCGAGAATGGCACGAGAATATGGATCAGTCAATTCTCTTGCAATTTCAGCACATGTTTCTTCCCAATCCGGATCTAATTGACCCCTAGAAGCGCCGAGTATTGTCATGGCCAAAAGCTTGTGGGCCTGTGTTGGCTGGTTCTTCATCAGAGCTTCAAATGCGAGTTTGGTTTCGTCTTGGAATAGGGCGAGTGCAGCGGCTTTGGTATGTCTGCGTTCCTCAACAAGCGATTTTACAATCTTTTCCAAATCGCTCAAAGACTCGGTTGCGCCCAGCACACGGAGGCTGAGCTGTCTGTGGGCCAGATTTTCAGTGTAGCAAGTTTTGCTGTCTGGTATCGCAAGTTCTTCGACGAGATCCTGAATGAGCGAACTCACGTCAATGCTGCGATTAGAGAGTCCTGTAAGTATGCGATTTCCCAAACTGCGTCCCAGTCTGTTGTTCCAGATGAAAAACACGCCCAAATAATTCATGTCAATGCTATGAATGACCATGGTATTTCCATCAGAATTAGCACGTGCACGATCAACCCAGTCCCAGAACTCCACGAGACCAGCATCATCGGCTACAATCTCCTTGTTTCGCGGATTGCTGGGCAGATAGCCCTCCTGACATCGGAGTTTCTGGATGGACAACCACGTTAAAGCATCCTCGACAGGTAGACCGTCGCCCGATGTGCCCGTAGACAGGAGTTTCTCGCGCTGTTCTCTGCGTGACAAGGGAATCAGGCTCAATGGGGTAGCTTCCGGCGGCTTTTCCGCCTCATCCAACGATGATAAGGGCGACGCAGAAAGGAAGCCCTTCAGAGGTTGATGATTCGCTCTCTGTCTGATGTTATTGATCTCAGCAGAAACATTGAAAGGCGGTGATATAGACGGCTTGATGATCTTAAAGTTTGTATCATCCTGGGCGCGACCAGCGTAGGCCAGAGGACCTTGGCTAGACAAACTCATTGGTCGGTAAGGCGGAGGCAATGAATAAAGAGCAACATCTCTGTTACCGAGCACAGTGATAGCATGCGCTTCGTTTGAAGAACCCAGATTCAGGAAATCAAACGCCGCGACTCTGCGTGAGCCGTCCTCAACCTCGGCCTTGTCAAAAGAGGGGCTTGGGAACTCCCTAGTATTCCGAGTATAGATAGGCCTAGCATAGGCGTTTGCTGAATCATGACCCATTGTTCGATCAAATGATGAAAGATATTCTTCAGAAACGTACTCCTTGCCAAGTTCGAAGACCTTGAAATCACCTTCACTTGACAACATAGCAAGAGTGCCACGTTTAGTTGGTGAAAAGCGCAATGCCCAAATGCTCGACTTTGAATCAATGATGTTCTCATAATCAAGTGCAGCAGATATTTGCTGCTGACCGTCACTTGAAGCCATTGTAGCGGGCGAGAACTTGGAGCCTGCACGGCGGTCCCAAATGCTGATATGGCCACCATTGCCTGGATTGCATGATGCAATATAGTTCTCGTCCAGGGGATCGATTGCTATATTGTTGACACATTTTGTCGTGAACTGCAGAGATGGATTACCGTTGCTCTCTCTAAGATCATATATCTTCAAAGAACTTCCCCGTACACCTGCGACTAGGGTATCGGCATGGTCTTTGAAGAACTTGATACTCGACACAGGCTCAGAGTATGAGAGTTTCCGCAGAGGCTCCGCGACTCTGACACCTCGCGCGTCGTTTGAAGCAAGTTTCTGATTCACGTCCCAGACATTGAGACAGAAGTCAGTTCGGACCTTGTCCAAGCCAGACGCGAGGAGACCCTGAGAGCTGAATGTGACAGCATTGCAGTACCTCTGGCTTCTGACGGGAAAGACAATGGGGTTTGCACCCTCCTCATCCAAGCGATAGATGGCAGCTTCGCCCGTGAATTGTCCAATCGCAACCAGCGCTTCATTGTACGGCCACCAATCGAAAGCCAAGAATGAAGTAAGTCGCGAGTGCTGAGATATGACATTGTAAGACAGAATGGGCCTTTTGCGGTCTTCCTTCACCTCGCATAGCTTCAGTGCTTTCGCAGCTATATCGACGTAAAGGAATTGCTGCTCATTATTTGTGGAAGTCGGCGACCAGCGTATTGCGGTCTCCATGGCTGGCTGGCTGAACGAGTTGGTGGGTGGTATGACACTCTTATACCCATGACATCTCGCTTCGACTTTCGAGGCGCATCGACTCAAGCATGTGCACCGCTGATGCAGCTTTTTCTCCCATTGAGCCAGCGCATTGCTCGGGGTTGGTCTTGCTCTGCTGTCTGTCGACGTCGTCGATGCTATACGGAGTAGATGCGGCGATGTGGTGAGTGAGCGGAGACTCGACGTCGGAGTAGGTTTGATCCGGCGCAATCAAAAACAAAAAATCAAAAAATCAGTACGAACTTGGCTGTCCTGAGCAATGTCAGGAAGACAACTTTGAAAGAAGCTGGGGGCTGTGTGGACTAGATCAAGAATTGAGATTGGCTTGAAAACACATAGGTTTACCTCATACGGCCATACGCAATCATGTCCGGTGAAGGCGCAAAAAGAAAGCGCGATGACAGGGGGGAGAAATCAGAGCACAGAAAGTACTCCAAGCGACGAGAGACAACTTCAGATGGGCCAGCGCTGCCTGCTCCACGAGCCGTCAAAGACAAGATTCGCGATATTAAGAGGCTGCTTGATAGGAGCGAGCATCTTCCTGCGAATGTCAGAGTTGATAAGGAGAGAGAACTCCAGCAGTATGAAAGTGATCTTGCAGAGATAGTGGCGCGCAAGAAGCGCTCGGTTATGATTTCAAAGTATCACTTCGTCAGGTTTCTAGGTATGTTCTCATACGTGTATGCTGGAATATCAGGTTTATCATTGCTGACTATGGGTTTTTGGTGACAGAGCGCAAGACTGCTATGAAAGTACTCAACCGGCTGAAGAAAGCAAGAGACGCCTTGAAAACCGCCGAGGGTGAAGATGCGCCAGCCCTGAAAGAGCTTGATGAGAAGATTCGGATCGCCCAGATTGACTATAATTATACAATCTACTCGCCGTTGACTGAGAAGTATCTATCTCTTTATCCCAAGTCAAATGAGAGCAAAGACGACAGCCCGGAATCAAAAGAGCAGAAGAGGACAAAAGAGGAGAAGGTGCTGTCGGTCACAGAGAAGCCTCCACTCTGGCATGTCGTTGAACAGTGCATGGCCGATGACAAGCTCGAGGAGCTGCGTGAAGGAAAGTTAGACATTGGTTCTGACGGAAAGAAGAACGAGGAGAAGCCTACGAAACCACAACAAACATCCACGAAGACGAAGAAACAAAAGGGACCGCAAGAAGAGAAGAAGAAGGATACTACGGATAAGAAGCAAAAGCGGGAGTCTGGCGAGGAAAGAAAGGCCGCACCGCAGAAAGACGGCAAGAGGGAGAACAGGAAGATGAGGAGGGAGAAGGAGAGGGATATGAAGAATCTGCATGATAAGCTTGAAGAAGTTGCTGTTCGTGATGATCAGGACGATGACAGCGAGGGCGGATTCTTCGAGGAGTGAACAAAGCTGTTTGAAGCCAGCAGTATAAACTGATGATGCATCTAATTGGAAATACATGGCATTTGGATTATCAATCTTCACCACACTTTTCCTTTCGCCATTCGGGTATGGCTTTTCATAGCTCCCTTACTGGTTTGGACGCTACAGAAGATTGACCTGTGTACAAGATCTTCAGACAACTTCAGCCACGGTCCCCAGCAGCGACCTTGTGGGTCTTCCAGCATAGGGCGAGCGGACGTATGCAGCCGCAGTGTGGGGTAAGTCACCTCGTTTCAGGACGACCGCTGGCTTCAGTGTTCTGGGGCTGGTTTAACGGCTCTGCTCATCAATTGAGCGCCTCTTGATGCAGGCATAAGACCTGTGGTCATTGGGTAGTCATGCATTTTGCTAGCAAACCAAAAAAAGTGCGAAATGAAGCGACATAATGACATTGCGTGTGACATGAACGCTGAACATCATCATTCTGGCCGAGAGAGAGATGAAGTGTCAGACAACAGCGTAAAAGAAGGATAAGTTAGGAAATATCGCGAACATAACCCGAAAAACACCGAATAGAAACGCCGACGCTATAACCCATTGTATCCCAAAATCAGAGAAATGAAGAAGAACGACCTCGAAGAGATAGAAGAAACCACAACCGTAACCACCGCCATGCTTCACGAACCGGTGACCTCACCATCAGACTCTCACGGCCTGTTCTGGTCAGCCAAACGGCAGTCTTCGTCTCACTTCCAGGACCGAGGCTCAATGCTGATGCGGTCAAAAAGTGAGCTGAACAAGCAAGGTTTCCTCAAGGATGAATTTTCCTTCCTTGTACTTCTCGCTCTGCTCATATGCCTTGTCGTACGTCCATCCCACGATTGAAGAGCATGTGCAACACTTCACATCTCGAACGATATGTCTTCCTGTCGTCATGGTCCGCTCCACAGGGCCCATGCAGACCACATTGACGACAGAGTCGAAAAGAAGGGCTTTCCCGTGCTGGCCATGGAAGCTCTGTGCAGACAGAAAGTTAGCATGAACAAATCCTGCCCGGCGTCAAGGAATACCTGGCAGACGGGCTTCATACTCGGCTGATGATGTCGTCATAGTCAGCGAGATGTGTGTGGCATCCAGAGCAGCCATATATCTTCTCACAGGCGAGGTATTCGTTGTATTTGAGGCCCATGACTGCTGGTATATTTGCCGTCTCTCGTGGTATTCAGCGTATAGCGGTTTTCGTCAATGTTCACCGGTAGACGATAGAGATTGATGGTTCAATAACTGCGATGACACTCTACCTTCTTGGTATTGCGCCCTTCCTCAATGGGATGTCGTCAAGATCGACGTAGCCACGAGCTCCTAGCCAAAACCTTGACTCGCCACCAGTGGCAAGCCAGGTCGCCAATGAGTCTCAATTCCTATCGAGCAAGTGATAAGCTGCGTCTGTAGAGCAAGACAGGCAAGATGGGATTGGCCTGGATGGGCAGCTTGTCCTCTTCTTCCCCAGCACGCCTGAATGTTCGAAACCCTTACCGGTCGGTCCAAGTGACGTAACCGTAAGCAGATGGCAGCTGTATCGCTCAGTCGGTGCCCAAGGACGATGACTTTGGACGGTTATGAAGGACGACAACAAGCTTGTCAATCGGTGGCCTAGTACCTAGCTGACAGGTCGCAGTGGCAGCATATGGTTATGGTGGCGGTGGTGACAGGTTGGAAGAAGGAAAGTTGAAGATGACGGTTAGGCTGCTTACGGGAGTGGGCCGAATAGCCGAATCGACCTTAGAAGGGGAAATTGCTGGCAACATCTGCAATGATAAAATATACTGGCCATAATCCTTGTATGTGCTACACACGAATGCCAGCGCAAGTCATCCATGATGTATTCAGAAAGTGTGTGTATATAGTACGCAAATGACAACGCATGACCAAAAGCGCAACGGATGCTCATCATCGATGCTCGAGCCTGCACTCATACGTCTCCCAAAACCACTGACAATCCCGATGCCCCCAGTGGTCAATCCACCACTCCCCAAAGTTATCAAATGCCTGATCATCAATCTTGACAACCCTCTCGTGTCTCTTCAGTCCGCAAAGTGCACATGCGTGCTGTGCTCTGACGGCGCCCTCAGCCGTACCTACAGTTCTGACGTGCGCCACATAATTAGGCTCCGCAGGAACCTGTACAGTCTGCCCTCCCTTTGCGGTGGATACCGTGGAGTTCAATACACCCCCAACACTCCTCCACCTGGCCAGCACTTCCACTGCCTCTCGCTCTTCCTTTGCAGATTCGTTTTTATTGACGCTGTTGAGCTTCATACCACGCCCTGAACCCGCCGGACCGATGCGCGTGCTTTGACTCAGAATTGAGTCTCGTTTCCACCTCACAGAACGGCCAAGGAGGATCCGTGTCATGGTCCGTAGTAAGGGAGGGACAGTTTGTGAGAGATATGTCAATAACGTCGGGTCCCCTTTTGCATCGAGGCACTGATTGCGCGTCTCGTCAAGCAGAGAGGGAAATAGAGCAAGAAGTATGGCCGGTGGCGGAATATTCGTTGGTCGGACCTGGGAGCCCGATACTGACGGCATTGGCACAGACGCGGGAGCAGGCCTAGGTTGCTGATGAAGAGTAGAATCTACTGGCCGTTCAGTGGGTCGCGAAGTCTTCGTAGGTAGTTGTTGTGATGATCGAGTTGTGAAGTGCCGTGATGGGTTCGATGTACGCTGGGATGGTTTGAATGAGGATGACGGCGGTACAGTTGTGAACTCCCCCCAATCATCATCTGCCCATGACTCTTCCATGACAGCGGGAGTCTGCCCATTCGCATCCTCGTCGACGGCAACCCATGAGTCTGCCCAAGACTCAACATCGGTGTCTGCGTCTGCATGCGATATATTTGAGACATCTGACTTCGTCGACTGAAGCTCTACCGAAGAGAGGAGATCGATTGGTGCTGAAACGGGTGCTGAAGTAGGTGCTTTCTGCCGCCGTGAATGTGCATGAGAAGAGGACGATGGTCTGCGTGCATTCTGCGGCGAAGACACCTTCGTTTGAGGCTTTGATTTTTCTGGAATGGCGAATTGGAAGGATTCAGCCGCTAGACTGTCACTGAGAAGATCTACATTCTTCTCATGGGGCTTTGCTTCCGGCGTCAAGTAAGCCGCCACGGGCTCAGCCGACTCGAAGTCGCCCCAGTCATCTTCTAACAATGTCTCTGTAGTCGCATCGAACAAGACGTTTGAAGAGCTGTCTTTTTCGTCCGAGGGAGCTTTCCAGTCGTCAAAAAAGTTCAGGGTAGGTCTATGTTCCGTCTCAATAAGAGTTGCACTGGATGCCTGTGGTTTCGCGGCGCGGCCCTGTGAATGTTGCTGCTGCTGCTGCTGGCGCTGATTCTGCTGGTCCTGAGGTTGCTGTTGCTGTTGCTGCTGCTGCAACTCAGAACCTGGAGCAGCAAACGCCGCAAACAGGTCTGCCGACATCTTGTCTTAAATATATAACAAATATGTGGTCCTGTGATGTATTCCGTCTATGAAGATATGTAGTATCGTCACTTCGATGCCGATATAGATCGAGCAAGCAACATCTTGGAGAGCGCTCTCCGGTCGAATCTCAAATGGCCAAGGCCGGCTCTAGACTGCTGATTGTCGATCCGATTGCAGGCAAATAGGCAGCCCCCTTCAAGCAGGCTTGACAGCAGTCATATCATTCTTCATCAGATCTGGCTGAGTGTCTGTCTTGTCGTGCCCTGCCCCCGTAGCCTGGATATCCGCCATTGAAGCGTCGTTCGCTCTTGGCGGTCTTATCAGCGCAATCCACACGACTCGACTCGGCAGAAGGTACAAAGTACAGAGACAGCGAGCAGCCAACCGTCCGTGCCCACGCAGCACAAGAACGCAGCAAAAGACGCTCCTGACTGCTTGCTGTGGACAATATTGGAACATTCGCCCGGCCTAGCCTTTTGTGAGAGGGAGCCGGAGTGTACTCGAGCAACGTGGGAGTCTGCAACGAGAACCGGGAAGATGAAGACTATTGGCGAAGCTCGGTAAGCTTCAAAGCTGCGCAGCGCATGGGTGGAACGTCATGGCTAACGCGATGCTGCGATTTCTTGATGCAGAAAGATATGGAGTGACTGCTTTGCCTTGTATCCTCGAGTCGAGGATGTCAAGCGTGCGATCATCAGCAACGAGAAATCCAAGAATCCATGCGAAAATGGGTTGCGATCTGTGTGTTGGAAGGTCAGCATCCAGTGTTTCGCAAAGGTCGATTCCGATAAAAACGAAGCTCGCATGCTGAACATGATATTGCGGTGATGTTTAGGCATTCCTGCTTGATATGTCCTTCGATACAGATGATGCGAAGTGGGTATGGCGCCGCCGACTCGTTGGATCAAGAGAGGCGTATACTGCACTGCGAAGTGCATACTTGAGATATATCGATCACCCAGATGATATACCATCTACGGCTGATCCATTGGCTGATGATGAGACCGTGAGTTTGTCGTTTACATCTTGCTCAAGACCAAGAGTTGCTCAGCTTTTTTCCCCAGTCGCTATGGCAAACCCTTCGACAAGACGAGACCCTTCGAGAGGAGATACACCAAGACGTCGAAAGATGCATGCAAGACAATCATTACTTCCGCGATCCACAAACAAAACGACGTATGCTTGATGTCCTCTTCATCTGGGCAAATTTGAATCCCGATATTGGGTATCGACAAGGCATGCACGAGATCCTCGCACCTGTGATGTGGGTCGTCGATTCAGACTCCGTTGGCGTCCAGTCTGAACCAGAGCCATGGGGAGATGAGACGATGATGGTGACGTTGGATTCTCGGTTCATCGAGCATGACTCCTTCACGCTGTTTGCCGCCATCATGCAGAATGTCAAGGCTCTCTATGAACATGGTGACGGAGGAAATGGGAAGCCAGCAGACGTCAATTACGAGTCTCCAATCGTGGCGCGAAGTCGGCGAATTCATGAAGTGATGCTGTTTCGAGTGGACTATGAGCTTGCTGAACATTTGGCGGCGATAGATATCTTGCCGCAGATTTTTGTGACGTGAGTTTGGATCAATTCGAACGATGTTCTGAAGCTAATGTGATACTGACTACGATGGACAGACGCTGGATACGACTGCTTTTTGGCAGAGAGTTCTCCTTCCAAGAAGTCCTATCTATGTGGGACATGATTTTTGCAGAAGGGGTTCGGTTGGAGCTCATTGATTACATCTGCGTTGCAATGTTGCTTCGCATCCGCTGGCAATGTAAGCAGCCGACTCGCTTGATAAGTCTATGAGTCGAATGCTGGATACTAATCCCCCCTTTTCTCCCTCAAAGTACTCGACTCGGATTACTCTAGTGCTCTATCACTACTTCTCAAATACCCATCACCACACCCCCGTCACCCGCGAACATTCGTCAGCGACGCTTTATCTCTCGAGAAAGACCCTACCATCCAAGGTGGTTCTTCGATCATACTTAAATACTCCGACCGCATCCCTTCCTTCTCCGGCCGATCACCATCGCAAAGGCCAAGCTCGTTCGTCACTCCCCCAATTGGCATGTCACCAATCAACGCTCCACGGATCAACCGTCGACTAGACTCCCTCTTTCAAGACGTGTCCGGTGGCGTTGCAAAAGCCGTAAAGGGGGCCGTTGGCGAAGCTAGACGGAACTTCAATGCTGCAGGGTCACATCATGGTGGTGGTGTGGTGTCACATTTGAGGAAGTCAGCAAGCTCTACCGAGTCGGGATTGAGCCCTTCGAATCCAAGCGCTGCGGCGATGGCTGAGCTGAACAAAAGGGTATTCAAGCTGGAGAGCAGGAGCAAGGCGCTTGGTAGCATGCTTGCGGAGGCACTGAGCCAGTTCCGAGCGGCACAGAAAGCTCATGAGGAGGAGAGGCAGAGAAATGGAGAGGAAACGGAAAGGGGAGAGAAGGATGGCTTACAGGAAGACAACAAATCTGGGGATGAGGCAGCTGCTCTTCCTATAGACATTCTCCTTGCTAAGGTTCAATTCGTCCAGGTGTATCTGGAAGACCCTACGATACCAATCGACGGGGTGGAAAACAACAACAACAACCCAGATTCTCCTTTCACCATTGCTGGATCGGAATGGGATAAGATGAGCATTCGCTCACCACCGACTATAGCCAACTCGCCAGCAAAAATCTCACCTCCCTGTCCGCCGATAACCACAGAAAAATCCTTATCTACAATTGGTGCCATAGAGACGTCGCCTGAGGCAACGCCGTCGTCATCGTCATCATCGCCCCAACCAGCACAGGCATCAAAAATCCCCAATGTGGACGGTGTGGCAGATACAGTCAACACTACTCAAAGTCGTGAACGCCGACATCCTTCACAGCCGAAGACCACGTCGCAATACCGCACTTCCGCTTCTCAATCCCGCCTTGTGTCTCACACTCGTGCACCCCTTTCCAAGTCCCCTTTTTCCTGGATGCTTGGCGAGGAGAAGAACACCGGTGCTGACTTCGTTCCGTCGGCATCACAGTCGAGGACGGCATCGAGATCTAAGCCACGGGGCGATGGGTTGTTTAGGAGCATGGAAAGTGACGGTATAGCCGAAGGGAGCCTTCAACGGAAAAGGGGGCCTTCTCTGGAGAAGCTGGGACTGTGATGGAAGGAAGACCTGATGACTGTCGAGTATTATCATTCTTAGCGATCTTATATATCCTCTAATGCCTGCATGACCATAATCACAGCCCTGTCCTTGAGTATGCCCTGCATCCGAAGACGTCTCCGCCGAACCGGTCTTCACAAGCTTCTCAAGGATCTTCCTCCGTCCCTCCTTATCCGGAGCTTTCAATGAAAGAATTTCCCGAACAACATGTCCACCGACAACGATGTTATTGAGCGATTCCTTTGCTTGTGCAGTGGTAAGCAAAACAACCGGCGATCCAGCACCACAGTATTCATGGACCAATGAGCAAACAATTTCCGAGACATGACGGCTTCGACCATTCTCGCCTCCGACCTGCAGCTCAGTCTCAACTGGGCAGAGTTTGTCGAGGTCGTCAAGTATGACTAGTGCGCCACCGTTCAAGCGCCCTGACCAGGAGGCCCCCTGGAACAACCGCGACAGCGTCTCCTTGATTGTTGATACTCTAGTTTCATCGGTCACTAGCTTCCCACATGGGAAGTAGGAGACATTGTAGAGATGTTCCCTGCGCAGTGTATGCGCAAGCAAGTGGCACAAATCTGTCTTTCCCGAGCCCAGCCCACCAGTCACGAGGATATTCGATGATCTCGTCAAATTCGACATGCAATTGCTTATAGTCTTATCAATTGCGACCATTTCGGGGCAGTCTTCGACGATGGGTTCTCCCTCTGGCTTGACGGTTTGCGTGTCTTGAGGACGTATGATTTCCGGCTGCATCTCAAGTTTGAGTTTCGTTTCAGAGCCAGGCAACCAACCGCATGAAGGATCGGTGACATCGGGGTTTTTGCTCAATGGAGGATCGAATCGAATGAGACCACCTGCGAAATTGATTGGCTTTGATGGGTCATCGATCTTAGGCAAAAGCATTCCGTCTGTGAGGGGACCTGAGAAGAATCCCAAATCTGAGCCAGGGGTACCGTACAGAAGTCGAATCCGCTCGACACTTGGTGAGGTCGCATTCCCGCCCTCTGCACCACCGAGCTTGATGCTAGACTCCTTGTTTTTGGTCTTACTCGGGTCCGCGGAGAATGGATAGATCTTGATGCCCTTAACACTTGATCTGGGGAGTTGATTTGGTGCCGCCTCCACGCGAATGATCCCGCCAACCATATCCTCAGCCTCCAACGTAGAGCAAAGGAGCGATGACAAGGCAGCATGCTCTGGACCTGGTCCATCTTCCCAAGGATATATCTTCGCAACGATCTTTTTGTTTAGCTTCCCCGCATCTTGATTTTCCCTTTCTTTCTGTTGCTGCACCTGCTGCTGGTCAAGGAGCGGGTATATCGAGGCTGGCCTTACGAGGGAGATGGCGGCGTAGGCAGCACCTAGTAACTCGGGCCTCACGAGAGCCTGTTTGTCCAACCAGATCCTCAACCCATCGTTATGTTCTTCCTCGATCTCAGGGTCGAACCAGTCTGTGGCATGCTTGCGATCGACACCGCGAAGGAAAACAGGTGGTTTTGTCGGAACATCACTTTTTCGTCTTGTGGCGCCGCCACGGCTGCCTTTGCGGGCACTGCTGCTCCGTCCATCACTCTTTGAGACAGAAGTACTCTTCTGGCGAACTTTTGGTGCGACAATGACCTCAGCTTCTGGGGATATTTTTGCGAAAGGATACTTTGACGGCGGAGCGGGTGTAAGGCCGACAACGGTGATGTTTGCAGTCGACGTAGGTGACAAATGCAGGATCAGAGGGTGATTGGTTTTCGTTCCAGCTGGGGGTGAGTGGCCTGGATTTGGGAGGGCACGAATTTGCGACAGGAGATTGAGCTCTAGAAATGTCGCATGCAATTCGATGACTGGAGAGAAAGTGTCAGTTCAACATCGCCCGATGGAGCGCAGTTTGACGAAGATAAGATGAAAAGAGGACCGTACTCTCCCAATCGGCTGGTGTCAGGGGTTCAATATTGATAGTGGTAGCGATTGGCGGGTCGACGTGTAGCAGCAGACCGATCTAGCATGATTGCAACCTTAGCATCGACAGCTCAGATGGGGCCCCGGCCCTCTGACATCACAGGCAGCTTGGACTGTCAACCAACCTTCTGGCTGTCGCTCAAACCGAGTATGTTCCCGAACGTAGCATCGATCTCGACAATGGGTGTCTCTTCCTCTTTTGAACTGGCCTTGATGCCACGCATGGGGTCTCTGCTGGTGACACCGGGGGCGCGTCGCTTGCTCGGCATTCCAGACCATCCGGCAAAAGCTGAGCGTTGGCTGGAGGAGCTGCCTTCGCCTCTAGAAGAGGTTGTAGCGCGGTACTGAAACTCGACGATGACATTTTGGGCAGCCTAGCAGTTCCGATCAGATATAAGGCCAGCACCAGCAGGGAAAGAGCGCATCATCCATTGAGGAGCATACAGTATTGGCATTAACGAGCATGTTGACCAATGTGGGCGGCAGATTGACCAGGCAGTTCTTGAGGGGAACAAGAGCTACCTCGACGGTCGTGGCGGGCTTTTTGGGGGCCATATTGGAGGTGAGTGGTTCAATGTCCTAGACGGGGGGAAGATAGCGAGAAGAAAGGTCGTGTGAGGTTGAAAGGGCAGCTCTGGTGATCCCTCTTGTATGCCGTGATGGATGATTCCTTCTCTCCCTCCTCTCCTTCTGCTTCTTCTTCTGCTTCTGCTGCTTCTGCTGCAGTATGAGATCTGTGCACACCCGGGGAGCAGCTCACTCAATCGATAGCTCGGCGGTAAACCTGTTTCGGTACCTGCGAATTGACCAGACCGGGCAGCGACCAGCGACCATTGGATTGCCGAGGTACAAAGTACATATGCGCCAGTCACGGACAGCACGGGGCAGCGCGGGCATCAACTGACGGGCCGGACGGTGAGCAGCAGCATCGACAAGAGGGGACGAGACCAGAACGCGTTATTTGAGGTCAGATCTAGGTGACGTCAAGTCAGACATCCCTTCGCATTTCCTTCTACCGCTTCCTGCTTGACCTGTTTGACCGGGTGAGGTTGATTCAGGACGGTTGAGTCGCGTCGCGTGGAGTCAGAAAGTTAATGAGAAACGCGTCGTCCAAACAGGGAAACCCTTCACTGCAGCGATTGCATTTCGCATCGCAGGCGGAGGAAAAAGACGACGACGACGACAATAACAACAACGACAACGACAGCAGCTAGAGTCATACAGCCGGTCAATTGCGCATGCTCCCGCCATGTCGCTTCTTCAGTATCGCGCGCCGGTGAAGTATGGCGTGCAGAAACAGGTCTTCAAGGACTTCCTCCAAGGCTTCAAGAGCAGCGACTCTGCCTCTGAAACTGCCGCTGCGAACGCGATCGATAACTTGCACATCGGCGATGACGATCTCGATGGCGACTTTGACCTCATGGACGAAGAGGCAGAAGCTGCTCCGGGAAGAACAAGAGATGGGCCGTCGAAAGTCAAATACATGACGATGCTGCAGGATGTAGCGAATCGAGACACCAACCATATACTCATTGAGCTCGACGATCTAGACACATACATGAAGTCACAACCAGAAGGGCCGGATTCAGACGTCGTCGAAGTCATCGAAAATAATACGTACCGCTACATCGAGGTCTTCTCTGAAGTCATAGACGAGATCATGCCGAAGGAAACACGAGACATCTCCTTCAAGGACGACGTTGTCGATGTCATCGTCTCCCAGCGTGAAAAACGCAATGAAACAATGAACATGGCCGCTGAGGCTGAGCCAGACCTAGGCACCCCTGCACTATTTCCTCCAGAACTCACGCGACGCTACACACTGAATATCAAGCCAAGAACAAAGCCGACGTCCAGCAGCGCTGGCCCAAAGGCCATGGCCGTGCGCAATATCCGGGGCGAACAATTAGGCAGTTTATTGACTGTTCGAGGTATCGTCACTCGTGTCAGTGATGTCAAGCCTTATTCCCGCATCATCGCATATTCCTGCGACAGATGCGGCTCGGAAGTCTTCCAGCCCGTTACCACCAAGCAATTCACCCCTCTCGCTGAATGCCCCTCTGAAGAATGCAAGCAGAATAACACCAAGGGGCAATTGTTTCTGTCGACCCGTGCCTCGAAGTTCGTGCCTTTCCAAGAGGTCAAGATTCAGGAGATGGCCGACCAGGTGCCAGTCGGACATATCCCTCGCCAATTGACCGTTCACTGTAACGGTGCTCTTGTGAGACAGATGAACCCTGGCGATATCGTCGACATCGCTGGCGTCTTCATGCCAATACCATATACTGGCTTCAGGGCACTGAAAGCTGGATTACTTACAGACACGTACCTCGAGGCACAGCATGTCACGCAGCACAAGAAAGCTTATGAAAGCCTTGTTGTCGATCCACGAACACTGCACAAGATTGACCAATATCAGTCTTCAGGCAACATGTACGAATATCTTTCGCGATCAATTGCTCCCGAAATCTACGGCCATCTGGATGTGAAGAAGGCGCTTCTGCTTCTTCTGATTGGGGGCGTCACAAAGGAAATGGGCGACGGAATGCGCATCCGT
>JAGYIB010000048.1:0-19631 GCA_024244615.1 Ascosphaera pollenicola | reverse complement strand
CATATTTCTTTTTTGCTCCTCGAATATTCTATTAAACCTTGGATTTTGGTAGTGAACGATCGTCGAGAAAGCGAATGCACAGGGATCAATTTTTGAGATAGCAACCTGATCATACATCAGCACATGGGTTTACTCTGAAGGAGGGATATCATCATCCTGAATTGCAAACATGTCATCACATTGTTGATACTAGACTCGAGAGTTCGAATACTGACCTAGATACAGGCAGGCCCCTCTGTTCAGATGAACAGCAAAAACCAAAAAGAAACAATACAAAAAAGCCAGTGAAAAACTCTCTTTGCAATCTCTCCGCGTAAGCTTAGCCTCAACTCGCATGCCACATCAAGTGGCCCCGGTCACAATAGTGCCACCTATCTCAGCTTACCTGACCTGATTTGTGTTTTCAATGTTATAAACATTGACCCGAAGCGGATGAGACCATTGTGGTCTGTACGTTCTAGTGAACGTGATTGGCTTCACAGCCGTTTCCGACTACTAGTACGGACTTGGTCCATGACATGCGGAGGGGACCCTATGCTCAACCACTAATTGAACACGCCGGGTAGCAACGATTGTGCTCAAGTGTCTTTGACATCACCCGCTGGAATTTCCAGCACATTAACTCGTTGCGAGTTAGACATCCAGTATGGATGCAGAAAGTCTCTTTGAAACTTTGACCTTTTGGTCATTTAAGTGCATTGTGCACTTCAATCCAGATCAATCAGGCTATTCAAGTCTTGAAGATGTCGGTCCAGAGCTCGGATGACTCTCCAATGACATACGTCATGGAGATGTCAGCCATGCCCTTGCCCCCAGGAAGGGATTCGAGGCGAGACAAGACGTCTTCCACGGTGATTGCTTTGCCGATTGCCTGGCCACCAGTGGGCTCAGTATGCACATTGGTGATATGGATATGCATGTGGTAGTATGTGGGTTGATCTAACGAGGGATATGTTAGCCAGTTGTGATAGTTTTGAGCAGGTGAATGGGACGTACAGTGGAAGTAAAGTTGAATCTCATCCTTCGAAAGGGCAGGATAAACACGGGTCACCTCACGGATGAGATTGTCGTACATGAGCTTCAACCAGGGGAGGTCATTTTTCGTCAAGTCGCGAATGCTCATCAAGTCTCTACGCTCGGTCAAGACAAGCAAGTGCAAAGTCCCGAGCGTCTTCCGATCCCATTGGGAATCAGGCAGAAGAACAAAGCCGGTAAGAGGGTCGTTGTGTCTGAAGATGACGTCCTGGACTTCAGTAATGCCGTCAAGGATGTTATACACCCACTTCAATCTTCCACCCTCACGCTGCTTCTCCATCCAAGGACGGACAAGCTTCTGATAGGTCTCAGGCGTCTCAATAACTTTGCGCAACGGCTGAGCAGAGTACTTCCTGATATACTTCTCCGTGCAAGGGTATATTAACTTCAGCTGCAGGTCTGGACGGGTGACGTCGTCTGCATTAGCAGAGTACCAGAAGTAGATATCGTTGAATTGGATGGAGTCGACATTCTTTACAGCAGAGCAGGCTGCCTTGATAGCAGGCTCATCTTGGTGAAAAGCGCCGCGGCTGATGCAAAGGATTGCCTGCTCACCGCGAATATCACCGAGAATGAACATGCGCCTATCTTGAGCCTCTGGTGCATTTGTGTCGTAGTCAGCGTTAACTCTGTCAAGGTGATGGTTGAAGGCGGCGGATACGCACCACTCCGCAACAGTCTCTTGTAGACAAAATCGGTGATCAGCTTACTGGCCTCTTGGCCATTCATGTCGTCAACTTTCTCTGCAACAGCAGCCATCTTGAAGTCAGGTTTGCAATAAATGATGTTTCTGATAGTGATTCTTCTTGGGTTGAAGTGAGGTGAGATGAGGTGAGGTGTGTTGGTGAAGAAGCGGGAAAAATTGGTGACAGAGTTTTGGCGGGGCATCAAACGCGCGGTCCAATCCGCGCTTCACCTTTCCGCGCAACGTCTGCCCGCCCGTCTGCCTGTTTGCCTGTTTGCCTGCCTATGCACATGCTGCAGCTCCATTATGGCCAGTAACACTGGCTATGCTTGATCAGATAGGCTGCAGTAAGGATAGTCTTTATGCGAGAAGCAAAATTCATCAGAGGGATGGTGAGACGAGGACGTACTAGGTAGGGTCTAGCCTCCCGATTCAGGGGTCACTGATCCTGAACATCAAATACCCAGACAAGAGATAACCGCCGGTTACAGCTTGAGGGAAGACAATTCAAACTCATCTTGATAATCGTAAATACTGGCCTCTTACTAGTATCAACATTGCAGGACCCATTTTGGTCGGTTGATTGAACATTTCTGTCCCGAGATGCGAATCCCAAAACCCCTGAATTGACCTCACCCATCGACACAAACCAACGTGCATATATCAACGTTCACCACAATACTGATCACGTCTGCCCAGAGAAGAACAAAACGTACAACTGAGTCTGCCGAGTTACTGCTGCCTGTAACCCAATTGAACACATGCTGGCTGGTGATGATTGTTCTACGGCGTCGTCAACGGGGAAAAACAGGGGACATCATGCATATGATCAGACAGCAGCAATTCAACAATTCAGATAGTGTCAAGTGTGTTCCTCATAGAATCCATCTATAAATCTTCGTCTCGTTACGACTCCTTCTTGCTCTTGTCTTATGACAGCCACTCTACATCGATCATCATCATAATCATCATCACAATCATCATCTTTAAGTTTCCTGAACCATGCCAGCGAAGAGAGCCAAGAGAAATTATGCCAAGCCCCTCCCGAAAGGGGCTCCTCGTCCCCCAAGGGGGTCGAGGATGAAGGCGTATTACCCGCAGGGTAGTAACGTGTTTTGGTTTGACGAAGACGGTAATTGCTCCTTGAATCCAGCCGCACAAAGAAAATAAACCTAATCGTACGCGACAGAGTGGAGGTGGAGGAGGGGTGTCGTTGATATAACGACACAGTCGACGATCCAACATACCGTAAGTTGGCAGCATATCCCTAAATCTAATCTGAAAGCCGCTAAAAGTTCTTACCACAGATACGGAATGAGGACGACCAGGAGCTATATGAGATCAATGTCGGCTGGATCCGACTTAATACTACTTGGAGATAACGGAGTGTGCGGTGCTTTTCTCAATTCATTGCGTTTCTTGATTTTTTGTGTTCTATATTTTTACTTTAAAGTTGATTGAAGAGAAACGGTAAGGTGAATATCCAATTGTTGTTCAAACTGCAATTGATTCCATAGAACTCAGCGCATCTGACATCGAATTAATGGCTGCCCAATTGCAACTGTTTTTTTGAGTTTTCCGATATTTTGAAGCCTGACAAATTTTGAAGTTATACTTGCTGTCTAACTTTCGATTTCGTTATTAATTGGAAGCCGACCTGGCCTTGATTTGCATGGTATGCGTACTCAATTTCATCGCAAATACTACCATTCTCTTCGTCAACACTCTGGTCTTATTGAATAGCTCGTAAACGTTGTCTGGATCAGGCGTCCTGAACTCTACGTATGAGCGGCAGCCCTACTTTGTGGCTATGTATGTAGCACGCGAGGATACGAGACTGAGGATTGAATATTCAATAGCTTCAGAGCTTGGGTCGGACACATCCAGGAAGGAGAAAAAAAATACCTACATAATTCCAGCGTCTCAATATCACTTTCATTTTTACTACCGGGAAATCATGACGATGGGCACACCAACAACCTTAGAAGTGAATTTTTTAGGAGCCATTAGCAACGCTGGTGTCTTGACAGGCGACAAATCAAACTGCAATGGAAGCAGACGAAACATCCAAGCACTTCTTTCTCGCTTCTATGGCCTTGAGCATCCATTTCCATAACTTGGAATCCGTGGTGAACATGTCACCTCTGCAGAACTGTCGGGGACTTTTTGTCATGCCATGAGCACCCCATTGCGAGATGACACTTAGGTACTTGGCAGCCGACTCCTGTAGTATATTATTCATGTCGTGCTCATCATCATCATCTTCTTCTTCCTCTTCTTCTTCTTCTTCTTCTTGGCACATCTCCTCAGGGGATTCCTCTTCTTCTTCCATCTCCCTGAACCGTCCTGTATCAAGAAGCAAGGAGCGTTTGTCAAGGAAATAGGCGCTCAGGTCCCTTTGGGTACCGTAAACATGCTCCCAGACTGTCGAAAAAAGATGAAAGTCATGAATTGAGTCGTGAGTGAGTAATCGAGTCAGAAGCCAAGCGCATCTTGTTGCTTCAGAGGACGCCAGGGATTGAACTTCCACGGCGCCGGTATTCTTCTGGTACATAGATTTGGCAGTATCAAAGCCTTCTCTGAAAAAGGCTATCAAATCTCCACTAAGCTCATCCCGCGACTGTGGCAGACCAGGAGGAATCAAAGCCATACCATCGGGAACCGTGGAACAAAATTGCCAGTCAATGATGCATGTGATGTTGAAGTCATCATCAACGTAGATATTGTTCGCAGACAAGTCCGGATGGTGTAATGAAAATGTATTGGGGTGTACCGTTAGCACTTCTTGTCGCCATCGTGGTATCAATTCGCGTAGAGCTTCGCCTGCAATGATGTAATCACGTCTGTTCTCAGCAGATTCCAACTTCCCACCTTGCCCAACGAAATCATTCCAAAGATCGACCGCAGCGGTGTACTCTTCATGAGTGTCATAGTCCTCACGACAAGGAATTGGGGCAATGAAGCAGTGGAGACATAGTGGCAAAGATTCACCATGCTGGATGAATGCTTGTATGAGGCTGTCATAAAATTCGGTCTCCGAGGTAAATGGACCCCGCGGGATTTCTCTCAGTTCAGATCGTTGATGGCAGACGTGGCCGCGTGAGAGGCATTCGCCGATGTGGAAGCTACCGTTCTGCTCAAAAAGCGAGCCTACGCAGTCGAATCGTAACTGCGAAAGTTTGAAGGCAAAGGCTCCCAATTGTGAGAGTATTTTAGCTTTGTTTTCTGGGGCGACCTCGGGGCTAATTGACTCATTGGCCGTCCATTTTTGAGAAAGGGGGACACCTTGAGCTTTGCTCATCAGGATGTAAGGAATACCCACTTCGTTGTCTCGCGTTGTACTGCCAGGCAGATTAACATTGACCAAGCCACCGCAAGCAAGAGGTTGAACTTACCTGTATGAGTATATGTCCGGAACTGGAATATCGCTATGTTCCTTCAAATATCTGAGGGTTGCCGCTTCACTGTCCAATGATTTCGAAAGAAAGTCCATAGGTGCTGCTGCATGATACCCGCCAATGTATGGAGAGCGCATCACCCATTGCACCCCGTCCTCAAAAACGATGAACACAACCCAGTTGAATGCCCCGTTTTGAGGACGCTGGTTTATATCGCAAGTACATGGCATGTTGTCACGCAGATTACTTGCTAGCCGGCAAAGGGCTTGAATATCAAAATGAGAATGACAAAAGATCTTGGGCCGCTTAGGTGCTGATGGTTTCACAACGATCACACTATCCTGGGCAACATCACTCTCGGTTTTTAGCCGTTTGGCAGCCGGCAAATCCTGAACGCCCGTGGTGTCGTGGACACCTTCGTCCTCAGTTCTGCGCCGTTTGGGAGCCGGCAAGCTCTCCACACTCGTAGTATCTTGGGTATCATCGGTGTCTACTCATCATAGGTAAAATTCAGTATTAGCATTCCTGTTTTTGCTAATCAAAACGATCAAACTGATTCGATTTTAACCTCCAGAATATTCAGGAGACGGGGTAAAGGGGTCGTCAAGAGCTGACTATTGCGGACAATGAAGAAACAATGCAGAGTGGCTATACCTTCAGACTGCTGCAGGAAAACGGAGTCATCGCTTGTACTCTCGGAGTCAGACTCGTAGACAGGAGGTTTGTTGAGGACATCTGATGGGATGTCGACGGGCAGTGTTTTGTCGTCTGCGGCACTCAGACCAAGGCCATCTGGCGTCACACACTCTTGAGCCATGTTGAACCGCACAGAGCAATTAGTTTAATTGATATTTCAAAGAGCTGATTAACTTGATTGAGCAGGACGGGTTTGAGAGCGACGGAAATTGAAACGATGAAAAAAGAGGGAGAAGAGCAAATGGTTGGTGGTGTGTTTGTCTCGCGCGAATACCCATATGATGTCTCCCTAGAAACCCCTCAAGGCACACGCGTCGCGGTAGCACAAAACACCAAATGGTAGGCGAGGCAGTGACCGTCTGGGCGTTTCATTCACAGCAGCTGCGCAAATCCAGATGGCCATGGCAAACGATCGCGTCTGGTCAGCCTCACAGGTTCGGGGGTTCAACGATGCGATGGTGGTCAAGCTTGCTGCCTACCATAGGGAGCGTCTAGTGGGGTAAACAATGCTCCGGGTCACTTCTATGACAGATGGCCACGACAGTTGACCGCAAGAGACCGCGCATCAGCATCGCAAGTCCATTTGAATCAAGATGCTACTATCTGCACGAGGTGCTATCTTATATCTTGTCTCATGTCTCGTCTGTCTTGCGTCTGCAAATACAGAGAAGACCATCTTCATCGCTCCTCCAAAGACACCGCTATCAGCTAAGGAAGCCGATTTAGCAGCATCTTTATTATGGCTGACGCCAGACTCATATGTAAAGCGGACTCAGATTCCCGTCATCTTCCCTCCTCTAGATGCTGAGAAACCAGCTGGAACGGAGACTTGGCTCTACTTATCCGAGTTGACACCAGGTCAGCGCCATGAGGTGCGTGTCTGCTGGCTTGCAACAGTGAGTTGAACCGCATTTGTCTGTTGCCATCTCGCACATCAAGTCTAATGATCAATAGCAACCCACTGAGTTCTGGCTGGACGCGTTCACATTTGATGAAGTGCATGAATCTCTGGCCTTGAACGCCTCGATTGAGAACTTTATCGCATCAGAACAAGGCCAAAAACAGCTTGATGGGAAGAATGCTGATGTTCGCTCAAAAGTCAATTCAGAAAATGGATTGGCAACCTCATCGTCACTTTTCCTTCGTCTCATAGCTGCAGCGGATTACTTTACGCTCAATGAGACGCTGATGCAGTCCCCCGAGCCGGTCCATGTCGATCTGATCTTGGATCCTTTCCTGGCAAACATTTTCCCTAGATCGCTGGTTCCGGTGGGAATCTACTTATCTATCGTTGCCGTGATTGCCTGGTTCGTGTCAAACTTCGTCTGGAAGTTTGTATCAGGGATTGCGGACTCTGATGTTGCTGTGCAAGAGACGACGAAAGATAAAAAGACAGCTTGATCTGGAAGGGATTTCGGATTTGGATCTTATGAAACTATGACGGCAAGTAGGAAGGAACGACTGGAGCATCAGTCTCGCAAACATGCAACGAGGTCATAATAGCAGTTACGACGCTCAACGCATTCGGAAAAGCAATTGCCTTCAATAGGAGTCTAGACCACTCAATCCTCCTCCGAATGCAATGCACCAACCCTATATTGGCTCCTTCCGCACATCTGCTTTTCGCACCAATGCCGTATTGGATGCGCATTGAGCCGCGGTCATCCTCATGGAACCCTTGACAAGAGGATTTCGGAGAGTCACCACAAGATTTTTCCAAGGAATTTGGCGTCAAGTGATTACCTCGACGTCAGGGATCTGTTTCGCCTCAGCTAGATGAGGTCAGGTATCGGTGCGAAGGTTGAACATTTCGGAGCGGGTTTTCATGCCGGGTCGGACCATACCATATGTCTTGCACACTCGTGAGGCGGTACCAGAGCCAGACCGCATCATTAGTGAGGTGTGAAGTGCACAAGATAGTGCTTTGATGAATTGAAGACTGGCGCCAAACCCTCGAAAATATCCTCAATGGTGAGGACTCCGTTCGCGGATCCTTTCAAGGCAACATGCCGCGCTATCTAGTATAGCAGTCGAGGCATTTCGAGACCACGAACGTACTTCAAACCTGCTCGTCCCAGATATCTCGTGCCTCCAAAAGATCTCGTTGTCCGAAGAACTCTCCGACTATGGTCAAGATCATGTCGATCATCGCGCGAGTAGCGTAGCTCCATTCCGTATCATCTTGATACTGGTCTTCCTGGTACTCGTTGCCTTCATCCTCGCAATGACCAGATTGGTCGTCTTCAGTTTGCAAGTCGAGTCTCGCTTGGAGACGAGCCTTAGCAGCTGCCAATGCTTCTGACTCGTCCATCGTATTGGTATTGCCCGCATGCTCCTGTGTCTCGTCCCTGTCTTTATTGATTTGTAAATCATCAGGCAGATATATTGACTCAAGGTCACTCTCAGGTTCATTCTCCTCCGCGTCCTGCTCTTCTCCATGTTCTTCATCTCCGTCGTTTTGGTCACCATACCCGCCATTTTGCTCCCAGTCCTTTACCCAGTCCAAAGTCTGTCTTGCAAGTTTTCCCAACTCCCTTATCTGTGAGACATCATCACTACTCAATTGTCCAACCTCTCTGCATTTCCCCAGCGCACCCCATATCCATGTACTCAGCCTCTTCACGGCTGGCACATCCCCCGACTCAACGACATCGGCCATGATTGCCGTCGCAATATCCAATATGCCCAACACGCTCTCCAAATCCATACAAGCGATCTGTGCCATTGTAGGATCCGTGCTACTCATCAATCGCTTCCATTCTCTTCGTGCGCTTTTGTTTCGACGGGGGAAATAGACTGGGTGATCGCTGCCTAGAGACGATATTACATCTGCAGGCGGTGTTTCTTGTAGTATATGTCTGAGGATTTCGAATCTGTGACACAGTGATGCGTAGCATTCTTCTTGGGCGTCGAAATCATCCGCGTCATTTTCATATGGTGCGGCATTGACAGCGCCTGATGATGGGGCTACCCAGATACCATCGAAGTAGGTTCCTTCGTCGTAGATGTCGGATTCTTCGTCTTGTGCATCACTTGTGATGTCTTCTGCACCGTGTGCTGACAATTTTTCTTTCATCTCCGCATTCATGATGGCAGGCAGCTTCTTCGCCTCAGATCTACAAGCCTCAAACGTTAGCAAATACATTTGACAACTGCGAAACAAGAAGGCCGACGTTGAGCCTTACCTAACATTGCGCAAGTATTCCAGCCCATCCGTCGGCTCACCATCGTACATCAACAATCCCTCCTCAGAGCCATCGTCCAAGCCAGGAAATGCGAACTTTTGACCAAATCTAGGATCATTCTTGGGATGTTGACGCTGTTGCGGGAGACTGTTCGAAGCTTGTCTGGAGACTGGGGACTCTGAAGATGCAGTGTTTGGAACTTTGCTATCCCGCTTGCGTTTTGTGGACGGAGAAGACACCTGGGAGGCAGCTTCGGCAGCTTTCCGCTTGTTTGACATGGCTGATTGGGGCAGTCGATGCGTTGAAGGAGGAGACTGACTCTGATATGGTGCAGCTGTTCAGAGGTGCGGGCGCATATTTTGATACCGGCGCTGCAGATAAGGTTTGCGACTCCGCAGGTGACGGGGAGGTGTCGAATATGGCTACTGGAGTGCTACGAACGGACAAAGAGAGAAGGATTATGTTGAGCAAAATGAGAATTTTCAGATGTCGTCGAGCTTCCTGATACATAGCCATTGAGGCAAAGCTTTATAGCCATAGCATACAAATCTATTTCTCCCGGTCTCATTGGGATTCAATTAGGATTGATCACCCCTCAAATCAATCAAGGGCGCAATCTCTGAGGATCACGAGGGAACAAGGTGGCCATACGGATGTTAGGCAAGCCCAGGAAGAACTGCACGATACGGTTCAATCCCAAACCACCACCAGCGTGGGGAGGACATCCCTGTCTGAAAGCACCAATGTAGTCCTGGAATCCCTCGACGTTGGGATCCATACCCTTCGCTCTCATCGCATTCTCCAATTCCTCGGAATCATGGATACGCTGAGCACCGGACATGATCTCCTCGCCTCTCATGAAGAAATCGTAAGAATTCGAGAAGGTGGGATCAGCGGGATCAGCCTTGGTGTAGAATGGTCTGACGGCCATGGGGAATTTGTCGAGGACGTAGAAGTCAGTGTCGTATTTTTCGCGGATGATCTTGCCGAGCTGCTTCTCCATGGCAGTGGAGAAATCGTTCTCGAAGCGTTCTTGCTCGGACATATCGACACCGGCTTCCTTGAGAAGGGCAACACCGTCCATATAGTTGAGACGGAGAGCCTTGCCGTGGGCTGGCAGCTTGAAATCACCTGCCTTGGGATACGACTTTTGAACGACAGCGATTTCAGCAGCGTATCTTGTCTTGAGTTCGGTAAGGATGTGGACGATGAGGTCCTCAGCGAACCCAAGAACTTCATGGTAGTGATGGTTGAAGGTCATTTCGAAATCGAGACCGGTGAACTAGAGATTGTCAGTCCTGATGTTTGCATAGCAAGAGAAGGATACAACATGCAACTTACCTCAGTCAAGTGTCTATGTGTGTTACTGTTCTCGGCTCTGAAGACGGGGCCAACTTCGAAGATACTGCCCATATCACCAGCAATAGACATTTGCTTAGCAAGCTGAGGAGACTGGGCCAAGAAAGCCTTGCGCTTGAAGTACTGAACCTCGAACACTTCAGAACCACCTTCCGTCGAGGAACCGAAGATTTTCGAGGAGAAAATCCATCGGGAACCGCTCTTCAACATGTATTCAACGAACAACTGAGCAACGCCGCTGGAGATTGTAGCGATGGCCTGGCTAGTCTCTGTCTGCAGATCAAGCACACGATTGTCGAGACGAGTCTTGAGGGTGACGACGGGAGCACCCTCAGCATCAACGAGTCCCTCCTCCTCACTCTCAGGGATAGGTCTCTCAGCATCCTTAACCTGCATAGGAAGCATCTGTTGCGCCTGCGCAATGATGTAGACCTTTCTGATATGCAACTCCAAGTTCTGCAGGGTAGCAGAGGTGACGGGGATCTCGGGCTTCTTCACGATACCAGTAACCCGCACGATGGAGTTGACGTTGATACCTCCAGTGAACTTGACCATTTGTCTCGAGATCGCCTCACTTGCAGCAATAACAGCCTGCACCTTCTTGCCCTGCGTCCTCAACATCAAGAACGCGAGCTTCGCGCTCTGGACTCTAGCATTATCGGCGCGCGCAATGACGGTGACCTCCTTCTCGTAGTCCTCCTCGGATAGTGATATCAAGTTGCGAATCTCGGGGAAGTCGTCGTCGTCGTCACGTAGCTTGCCGTAGAGATGCTTCGAGACGTCTTTCGCTTCTGTGGCTGCCTTCTGGGCCTGTTCTGCCGCGAGACGGGCAGCAGCCTTTTCTTCCTTGGCCTTCTTCTGAGCCAGCTTCTTCAAGGCACTCTTGCTGAGGGGTTTGCTATCGGCATCGAGGGGCACGTCCCCGGCGGGGGCAGCAGCGGCAGCGGGTGCCTCTTCCTTAGGGCGAACGGGGAGATCTTTCGTAGGTTCGGCCATGGCTGGTGTCTTTGTTGGCTGCTGGGTGAAGGAAGGTATATGTCAACCTTGCAGTTGATTTTATCAGATCGTAGATGACCGTTAGTTCGTGGTCGTATGCACTTTGTGGTATGGTGTCCGCATCGGCGTGAGTTGCTTTCCGCTCCGCGGGCAAAAAAAAGTTGAAGCCCTAACATGATAGGGCCAAGCCAATGACGCCCGCAAAGTACGCACTCCATACAAGCTACGAATTGATGGGATTTCTCATGAAGATCTCTATCAATGAAGTCCTTGGGCCACTGAGAGTGTATGAAATACTCATGAATCATCTCATCCTGAATTATCCTTGAAGATAGCGGTGGACTTATCAGCTCAGTTGTTGAACATGTAGATGTCATGTTTCTAGTAAAAACCGCAGATCCCTGATGGGCTTTTTCTTTGATCGTGGACCGACTGCACCCATAGTCACGTCACTGTCCTTCAAGCAATCCTTTCAACAGCGCTGTGTCGCCGTATGCCCGCGCTTAGGTGATGTCCCAGTGGCACTTGGCGCCACCAAGCCATCTGCAGTTGTAGGGTAGGACAGCATCGAGAAGGAGGAAGAGTTTTACCATGGTTAGAACGCCTGATTGGGAAGAGAAGAAGGTATGTATTCAGTACCTAGAATGACCAGATTGAACGTGACATACTGTCAATAGACAGGTGACTGTGTCAATTGACAAGGATTGACCGATAGCATTAGAGGAATGGTGAGCTCTTGATTCCCTTTAAACCCAGTTTCCCTTCCTGACCATGATATGGGATGACTGCAACACGGTCATCTAGTATAGTTCATCCAAAGTCCATCAAATAGGCTACCATGTCCAATATCCGTATGTTTGTGCGGAAACTCCATTCCGTCTCCATTGAATGTTGAACTAGTACCGGACTGGGCCGCGATGAACGTTGAACCCCCAGACATCGTAGAACGGGGATGAAACTTTATCAAGCTCACCACGACAGCCCGGATATCAGTCAAATGCTGACAGAATAAGGATGTTGAACGTGGCCTGTATCGTCGCAATCGTTCATTCCATGTCAATGCCGTGATGGGGGCTCGAACCACATATGCCGGTCCCGCCCGTTGACACGCTGGTGAGAAGCACCTGTTCACCTTTGCATTTCGCAATCAGGTCATCCATTCACCGGAATTCAACTCTCACTCTTGTCGCCTCAATTGTCATGAATTGGGGGTGAAAGTGATGGTGGGGGAGGCCCGTCACAGCATACAGGCAGCTGCACGCATGGCATGTAATTACCACCAGTTCTGTAGGTATAAAACTTCCTCAATTCGGCGCCTTCACTCACCCCATTCCTATGGACAGAGCTTGCAGACAGCGGGAAAAGCTGAACGATCAGCGCCGCCAAACTTCACCTCGATGCAGGCAACATGCATGGGGCTCGGGCCAATATTCCCCGCTCATTGGATGACATGGCATGGCGGCCTCTGTTACTTTTTTTTGCGCCCTTTGTCTGTCCCTCCCCATGGCTTGCTCTCTAATAATACGAGAATGAGCGCTGATGGAGGTACAGCCAACGGGTGAGACAATTCAGGACCCCCGCAGCCGGTGAACATGGCACGTAGCAGGCCATGTCTTGTGCGGGGGAAGAGGATTCCAGGCTCTGCCAGATGAGAAGGGCCCGAATGGCGACGGCGATGGCAATGGCAATGGCTGTTTCTGCTTCTCTTCCCTGTATGTATGCATGTCGCAGGGGTGCTTTTCAAAGGGCAGGGCAGTGGAGCCAGTCTTGTCTGAGCCTTATCACTTGTCAAGTTGTGGCATCGTGTAACAATCTCGCTGTCTTGCGTCGCCTGACCTGATCTTTTCCCATATCAATGTTGCCGTGGCCGTCCTTGTCGTCACTGTCTTTGCCATTGTCATCACTCATCAGTGAGGAATGAGGTGAGCGTTGCCAGTTCCAGCTTCATCTTTGCACTTGGCTGCAGGCTGCTGCTTCACTCGCGCTGTGATCAGTTGGCCTCGCACTCGACTGCTGCCCAGAGAGTGGAGGAGTCTTGAAATCACCATTTGGACTTGAATCCTGCCGTGCGACTATAAACCTGCTGGTTTCGCAGTCATCATTACCGTCCTCATCATTCTTCCTCATTCTCTTCGCCAGCTTCGTCTGTTAATATCCTGTATGGAGCGTATCTCATGACAGTTCTATCAATTTCATCTCCTAACCAGAAGTTCGTCTCCATAGCCAGATCTATAGCCAACTATATGAAGGTTAGACGCAGCATCCCATTCAGAATGCCCTCCAGAAAACAGATATCCATGCGAGAAGCATGCAGGCTCGCAATTGAGCGGATTCCTTACAGTTCACAGCAACTCCATTTTCATCGACCTGTGTACGAAGGCGACCAATCTGATCCCGGACTCTATGCAATTGCTTGCTTCAGAGATCTGAACGAACTACTCTTTCGAGGAGTCCTCCAGCTACACCATGAAACGAAGAAACCCAATGTCGTCCTACGATGGGCTGAGCCTGATGGCACCAATTTGGGATATACACGTTTTGGATATACCTCTACTCCCGGAGTTGATGATGAGGATTGCACTGTCATCACATTGAACGAATATCTGAAAAGACTGGGCAATTGGGGCGGAGATATTCTCGCTGCTCTCATCCATGAAATGGCGCATGCTTATTTCATTGTCTGCTGCGGATGGCGTGCGAAAGGTCAGACTGGCCCTGATGGCAAAGAACATATCTTAGAGCATGACATCAATTACTGTGCCTTGCTCTACAAGATCCAGGATGTCCTCAATGTGACCTATGCAGCATACACTGATCTTTTCAGGTGTCTACCTTTGCAGGGAGATCATGCGGAAGTACACGATGTTCCCCCATACGTGTTTGGAAGAAGCTGTTGCGATTGGATGGGCATTCATAAACCAAGCGATGAGGAGATTCAATCTTACATCTGGGAACTGTTGAATAGCTCTGTTGATGAAACCTTGTCTAATTCACCTCTGAGGGATTTCAACGGGACATCTCAGCCATCAATTGGCGCAGAGACACCCTCAACAAAGCCCAATGGATACAAACATGAGGATCTGACAATATATAGCGAGCAGCAGCAGCAGCCACGACACCACAAAGAACAACCACAACAGCAACTTGATTCTCTAAAATCTTCTCCTCATGGAAACCACGCCAACGGCAATTCTTCAGATTCCACTCGTCTCGACGAATTAGAAGCCAAGCTCAAAGCATCAGATATTGAGAACAGAAGGCTACGGGAATCATTGCTCAAGATCCTATCTATGGCGGCAGAAGGACATTTTGATACTACCGTTCTACAACAAACCGCGCAGGACCTCGGAACCAACTTCACAATGCTCACTCCTCCACCAACCGCACACCAGAAGATAGCGAGCCTGGGATCCTCTCCACCGGCAAATGGTGCTACTACTGTCATGCCTCAGGATATTGAGGTTACTATTCATAGACAGGCACGTCCAGGGGATGACCACCATAAATACACGACCCCGAGGGGTGAGATGAGTCCGACCCGGAGTGCAGCTCAGTCTTTGAGAGAAGCATTAGATCCGGGACGGAATGCAGTTGATGGGAGTGCTTTGTCTGATGCTGGTTCGGACGACGATAGTCGTAAACCTAGTAGGTCTAACCCTGTTCCCGTCCGGGGATCCCAGAAATCATACTTTTCACAGCCTCATACTAATATTTTCATGTGTAGTAGTGCACTCCCAAAGCAAGGCTGGCAAGGTTTTTAGGAGGATTTTCTTTTGCTGCTGAGATGGAGTGGGTTGGCCTTTTCATTGTCTCGTTCTCAGGTTTTGTCTCGTTTTACCTTATCTCGTTAACAATTCGGGCATACATCTGATCGCATACCTTTTCATAAGTCCCTTATATCTTATCCCTTTTCTGTTATTCCTTTTTTTCTTTTTTTGCCGTCCTTTTGTCTACTTGTGCATGAAGCTATGAGAAGCTGGCAGACATTTACATACACGTTGCCAACCACGATCAAAATTGAATTCACATCTTCTTTTCTACCGTTCAAATCCTTTTTGGTGGTATGATGGGTTCGAAACAGTGACTAACGGTTCTCGTTAGTTTGATCAATCGAAGAGTGACAAAAGTACGACCTTAGAAGAGGATTATGAACTGCATCACGCCAAAAAAATCTCAGACTGCCGAAATGTCAATGATGGCCATAGTTCGGATCCATTGCAGTGATGCCCGGGCACCTGCTTCAGGGGTTCAGGGGTATATCAACATGAGACAGTTTCGTCGCCGCTTGAGATGATTCGCTCAGCACGGTCGACTTAGCGAATTCTTTGGCTTTACTTCACATCAATTGACTTTCACAGTCATGAACTCATCCAGATATCAATCACCTGCCTTACAGGTAGGTACGCTCAAGTGGCGATGTCTGCACACGGTATTGCAAAGAGCACCAATACTGAGCTGTGATGATAAGAGAACATTGTCCTCAGTTTCAATACAACCCATCTCACTGCAAAAGCGCGAACCGACCTGCGGACTTCATCAGATCTCTTCAATCACAATGTCAAGTGGGCGGCGTTTTCTTCCCTACATGGGACCTCCCCAGGAATACACCTACGAGGCCGTGCCCCCTATCAATAGGGAGGAAGACACAGACGACTACGAAGTCGGTATCGAGCTTGAAGATGGGACATATTACGTCCTCCAAAGGCAACTAAATCCTCTGACACCTAGGGATCTTAGACTCAAGTTGACTTCTGAACGCAAGGCCTTTCCGAGTGAAGAGACTTTCAACAGATTGTTGGAGATGGAGATATTGAAGCCAGATCCGGACGCAGAGGAAAAGGAAGATCTTATTGGGCAAGCAGAATACTAGGCATGCCATTCCCCTGGTGTCATTCTGTCTGTCTACCTCCTCGGCTTCAGCCGTAGTATCCCGAGGTAGCTAGCCTTCAACTTGACGCGGTCTGTATGATCGACGTCGGGTCACTCGGAAAGCTCATTCCATTACACGAACGAATCCTATGCGATGCGATGCTCCTACACAAATTGCTTGCAATGGCCTTACCAATACTTCTAATCATCTGTTGTCGTGGGGAAGGGCTTGGATGACACGGACTGGCATACATCAGAGTTCAGAACATAGTGCACTAAATGGTGGCAAATCTTTATATACAAATATTCCAAGTTCACCCTGCTCAGGACTGATCGTCTTTCGTGTCATATCCATTCAAAAACAAACAAAAGGAAGCAAACAGAGGCATACGAACTTGCTTGATGAAGATGTCATCCCTTATGATGAAGGCCGTGGGAGTCGAGGAGTATGGTGGGATCGATAACCTCATCGAAAAGGAAATACCTATTCCAAAGGTGACGGGTCATGATGTCTTAGTGAAGTACGACAAGCGCTCTATTCCAAAACAAATTTTCTCGTTTCAGTGATGCTGATGAATATATCGCTCGAAGAGTTCAAGCAACATCCATAAATCCAGTCGACACAAAGGCTCGTGCTGGCGTCTACGATGATTATCCGGATTACTACGATCATGTTCCCAGGCCTTTTCACATCCTCGGGTTCGACGGAGCTGGTACAGTTGTGGAAAGGGGAGAGCTTTGCCATATGATCAACGTTGGCGATAATGTCTACTACTCCGGCAGCCCCATCAGACAGGGTGCGAACGCAGAGTTTCAGGTCGTCGATGAAAGAAGCTGTGCAAAGATGCCCACATCCTTGAACTTCGCCCAAGCCGCCTCTCTACCCCTGACGTATATCACGGCCTATGAAGCTCTGGTCGAGAGACTAGAAATTCTGAAAGGAGAGGAGTCTGGTCTCCTGATCATAAATGGTGCAGGTGGTGTTGGTGCCATGGCCACTCAGATCGCCAAAGAGTATTTGCATCTGCCTGTCATCGTCACCACGGCCTCTAGACCAGAGACTCAGGACTTCACCAGGAAGATGGGTGCAACTCACGTTGTGAATCATCGGGAAGACATTGTGACCCAGATCAAAAAATTGAATCTCAAAGTCCCAGTCAGATACATCTTCATCACCTCGCATACCGACCAGTATATGGAGGCTTGTGCCAAAATCTGTGAGCCATTTGGTAAAGTGTGCTCGATCGTTCAGGGTCAGGCTCGCATGTATGGGACGGAATTTATGGCCAAATCGATGAGCTTTACATGGTGCCTTATCGGAACAAAACCATACTACGGAGTCAGCGTCGAAAGTCATCGTCAGATTCTACAAGAACTCGCGGGGTTGGTCGATCGTGGATCGGTCAGATGCCATGTAACGAAAATCTTGCCGTTTACTCTACAGGGGATTAGAGAGGCACACAAGATGTCCGAGAGCTCTAGATCTATCGGCAAGGTCGCGCTGTCAAGAGAAAATGCTGAATCAAAGTAATCATTTGAATGGGACGCACGCAGATTTTTGAATGTAAATATAATTAAATTATTTCTTATAGACTTTTATCTATATCCATCCATAGAGGAAAAACCGTAAAATCGTCACAATCATTGCTACTGACCACGTAAAGCAGGGAAAAGGCAAGCAAAAAGACAGGAGAATGGACTCGGTGAACCAAACTTAAGGCGCAAATACTCCTCCAAAGCGGAGAATTAAGCATGATGGAGCGCGTCACTCGACCTCAAGCAGTGATATTTACTGCTTTGGGGGGCGACCACCCAACATATCAATGACATAGGTGAGATCACGCCAGAAGTCCTCGTTGTTAGGACGACGATCGTTCCAGTCAGTCTCGTTCTCCTCAAGACCAGTAGGGCCACCCATTGGGCTGATGATGACAGCGCTACCCTTGATACCGATGACGGCAGCGGATTGGTCTTCATTCATAATCTCCTCGCCGGTCTTACCCTTGAAGGATTCCAAGTGCTGAACACACTTGATGGCCATACGGACAGAGCGGACACGATCCATAGGAGAAGGCTTGCCACCCTGCTGGTAGTGACCAGGGACAGCAGATCGAGTCTCGAAGCGACCGCCACCCTCCTGCTTGATGATATCGGCAATGACATCGGTTGTGTATGTAGAGGAAGCACACTCATTGCGGAGGATAAGCTTGCCGTTGTGGCTGATACCACGGTCCTTATCGAAAGATTCGCGAAGGAAGGCAATATCACGCTTAAGAGCATCAAGGGTGATACCTTCCTCAGGAATATAGACGGCGTAAGCACCGACAGCAAGACCGGCCATGGTAGCAACGAAGCCGGAGCGACCACCCTGGGTTTCGATGACGAAGACACGACGACGGGAAGAAGAGGCAGACAAGCGGATGACGTCACAGAAGTTGACCAAAGCATTCAAGCAAGTATCAGTACCAAGAGCATACTCAGTACCGGGAACGTTGTTGGAAAGAGTGGCAGGGAGCAACATCATAGGGATGCGGAGAGAAGCGTATTGAGAGCGAGCCTTGCGCATCTGACTGAGGGAAGTGAAGGCCTCGAAGCCACCGACAACAAACAGAGCATCGAACTTGTACTTGGAGAAGCACATGGCGACAGTGGCCATATCCTCAGAGGGAAGAGCACGGTTGCAACCGATCTCAGAACCACCCATGTTGACCCACTCATCAGCCTCCAACCAGGGAATCTCACGGACAGAGGAAGGATTATCGGCATGATGGCGAATGAGGCCACGGAAACCGTTGTAGATGGCGACTGGGGTATGGCCGCGGGCGTAACAGTAAGCAACTGCGGCGCGGGTAGCAGGATTCATACCACCAGCGGGGGCGCCGACGTGGATGATCGCAACTCTCATGCGCTGAAATGCCATTAGCATGTGCGACAAAAAGTAAGATGGAGAAGATTGTAATATGGGTTTAGGCTTACCTTCTCAACAGGAAGAAGAGGTCTCTCCTCATAGGGAGTGGTAATGGCCAGGGAGGAGGCATAGTAGTCCTTGAATTCAGGGTCTCTCAATTCCATAGCCTTTTCGAAATCCTTGTTCTCAATAGCGCTGCTGACGGTGTGGGTCAAGGCAACGGCCTCCATAAGAGGGGTGCGGTCGATCTTATTCTCGTGAATGTTGATAATATAGGAGGGGGACTCAGGGGTAGCCTCGAGAATGGTCTTGACCGCATAGACACCCTGGAGAGTAGACAGCCATCGGTCATAGACACAGGCAGGGCCACCACGCTGGGTATGGCCGAGAATTGTGGTACGGGTATCGAGGTTGAGACGCTCAGTCAAAAGGTCCTTGACGTGGTTGGAGGAGATCTTGTTCAACTGGGTATCATTGGCACCCTCGGCGACGATAACAAT
>JAGYIB010000047.1:0-19861 GCA_024244615.1 Ascosphaera pollenicola | reverse complement strand
AATTAATACAATACTAGCGTATTCTGCTAAGAAGAAAAATACAAAAATAACTGCAGAATGTTCTGTCATAAAACCACGTTGGATTCCGACCTTCATCCAGTCTACATCAGGAATCAGCCACAAACTCGCTGTTCTCGAATCCCTAGCAATGTATTGGAACACCAATGCAGAACTCTTTGGCGGGGCACCCGGCACAGACAGCACAGAGTCCAAGTCAGAGGAAACACAGGGCCACGAAGCTTTGATGGACAAGCTGCGGTCAGCGATCACTGATGAAGAGGTGAAACAGCACATGCTGAAACCAGTCAGCTGCCGTGCTGGTATTGAGTTGGACAAAACCGGTGAAATGGACAGACCTCGTATGAAGGCCAGGTTTTTGTTTGATGAACTCGGCTTTGTCATCGATGATCAACAATATCGCGATGCGCTGATGTTGATGGATCTCTTCCACTCCTACTACTTTACTCGAGAGAATAGAGATCTGAGGCCTCAAGGTTCGCCAAAAGAGGATCCAAAAGCGTGGTTCCGATATGCTGGCAATGTGGTGCTTCGAAAGATACATGACCGAAATCGACGTTGGACATGGGACTACATAAAGGAAAGACGAGACGACAGAAAAGACTACATCACATTGTTTAAGCAAAAGAAACGAGACGATCTCTTGGACCCTGAGGATACAGAGAAATTGACTCACCTCGAAGAGAAATACTCATATGAGGACTTGCGCTTCTGGAGGTCCCTGGCCAGAAGTCAGATGAGAAAGGAGAAGATTGAGACCAAGCAGCCCCAACAGAAACAGAATTGGTCTGAATGGTTCTGGGGTACCAAGAAAGAAGAGGAGCAGACGGTCATGACCGAGGAACAGAAACAGGAGCTGTTCCAAGCCATTGATTGGGACGAGAAGAAGGCCGCTGCTGAAAGTATTGATGTTCCACGAGATTGGGTCAAATTTCAAATTGATGTTAGCCTGAAAAACGGCAGCTTAACTTTGCGAAGAGATCCTCATTCAACGTCGATCGAGGTCATCAAGCTGATGTTTGATAACTTCAGAGCAAAAGCTCAGATACGCCCTGACTCTTTTGCCTTTGCTGTTGACCTTGGTGGATTGCGTCTATATGATGGGTCAACGAGGGGCTCTCTATTCCCACAAGTCATTAAGGTCAAGGATGCGGCCGCACAGCCTAAAGATGCCTTGTGTGATTACGGGGGAGAGGAGGACTTGAATGTGTCCGATGATGATGAATTCGTTGGGTACACGGATAGTCTATTTCATGCCTATTTTGAGAACAATCCCCTCGACGGAAGTGCTGATACAGCTATCACTCTGAAGTTGAAGAGTATCGAAGTGATCTATAACCCGCAGATGATCGTGGATATCTATAACTTCTTCCTACCTCCTCAACGCCACATGGAATCAATCAACGCTTTGCTCGCAACTGCCGGTGCAACCGTGGAAGAAATCCGACAACAGACCCGGGCCGGCTTGGAGTTCGCGTTGGAGGAGCACAAAACTTGCAATGCCCAACTCGATATCCAAGCCCCACTCTTCATTGTCCCAGATAGTGTGACTCGCGAAAACCCGCTCTGTCTCATCATTGATGCAGGTCATATCGCCGTTGTGAGTGAGCTAGTGTCCAAGGAGACATATAAGGAGATTGAAGAGAAGCAAACCCAGAATTATAATGACGAGGACTATGAACGCTTGGAAAGCGTCATGTATGACAAGTTCCTCATCAAGCTTGATTCGACCCAAGCTCTCATGGGCCGAGGCATTGATGCGACAAAGTCGCAACTCGGCTGCAATGCGGCGTCTAATAATTCACACCTCATCGATCGGATCAATATTGACTTCCTCCTGGAATTGTGTATCGTTCCCAGATCTCGAGATCTTACAAGGACTAGGGTGTCTGGTAATCTCCCTGAATTACATGCTTCTATCTCGGATCGTAAATACAAGGACCTCATGAAAATCGTTGATATTGCGATTCCCAAGCTTGCTCCAGATGCTACGGCGACAGATGAAGCTCGAGATGAGATGAAGAACCCTGAAAAGGAAGACACCTTCATCAAGAAGCAACAGCTCCTTGACTTGGACACAGAATCGGTTGAGGACCTTGAACACGAAGAACCAGTTGATTTGCAGCAAGAGTTGTTTGAATTCAAGTTTACTGTGGAAAAACTCAGAGGTACTCTTTATCGTTCAGGTCAAGAAGAGCAAGATGAGGATACACTGCTCTGCGAGGTGGTAGCTAACCACTTCCAATTGAGTTTCTCGATGAGGCCAAACGACATGAGTGCGGATGTCCTTCTTCGGTCTCTTAATGTGGAGGACTACATTGAAGCCAATCTGGCCCCTGCTTTCAAACAGATTGTGTCTTCCAAGACTTGCGATTCGCAGCAGGATAGAGACTTGTTCCACTTGAAGCTCTTGAGAGTTACGCCCTCATCTCCAGAGTCCGGTCCTGAAGTTCAAGGAATTGAGACTAACATAGACCTGGCCGTTTCCACCATCAATCTCGTGGTCACTAGGAGAACATGGCTCACGCTTCTTGATTTCGTTTTTGTCACATTCACTGAAACCCCTGTCGCACCAGCACCAAATGCCCGCCGTGGAAGCTCTGTCACTGCTATCGCAACCCGAGAAGCTAAAGAAGCTCAGCAAATTGTGGCGAACATGATTGGGAAGATACAAGTCAACTGCAAATTGGATGGTATCTCTCTGATTTTGAACGATGATGGAGTGCGGCTGGCAACACTCAGCATGACCACCGCCGATATATCTGTCGAGCTCACAGATACCATGCAAATACGGGCCAGAATGGGAAGCTTGAATTTGTACGATGATCTCCATCATGATGATTCTTCGATCACCGTCAGGCGCCTCATGAGCATTGAGGGAAATGACTTTGCGGATTTCAAGTACCAAACGTTTGATTCCAAGTCCGAGACTTATCCAGGATACAGCTCCGAGGTCTTTCTCCGCTCTGGCTCTATCAAGGTCAACTTCATTGAGGAGCCATATCGAAAAATCATCAACTTCATCGTGAAGTTTGGCAAGATGCAGGCTATTTTCAATGCTGCCCGTTTGGCCGCTGCGAATCAGGCAAACCAAATTCAAGAGACAGCGCAATACATGAGATTTGATGTCGTGATCAGGGCTCCCATTCTTGTCTTTCCCAGAATTACAAAAGAGCAACGTCCCAAGGACTACATCACAGCAAACTTGGGTGAAATCCATGCAAGCAATGCTTTCAAGCCTCTGAATGATGAACCAGATGCCCCCAGGCAAAATATTATCTCAGCAGGTATCCATCATATCCGGCTCTCATCTACTTTCTATTACGGGGAGAACTTTGAAGAACTTGAGATGATGGAAAATGTCGACGTTGATTTTGAAATCAACTACATGGAACATGATAACAAGTATGACCGGGCTGACATAATCATAAATGGTGATATGTCTCCAATCAATCTCAGAATATCACAGCCTCAGCTTAGATTTGTGACGAAATTGATACAGACTGTTCCGGCTGCTCTGATTCCGGACCCTGGGAGGCAAGAGGCCGAGGCATATTCTTCCCTTCCATCAAACATCACCGAGCCAGCTCAGTCCGTGATACCTCGACCAGTGCCTGAACGCCGAGAGGCAACTCAGTTGCCAGAGACAGTCCCGTCCCAAGATGATGTCTGGACACAAGTTGATATGAACTTCAAGGCGCCCACGGTTGGTATGGAATTGATCTTAGCCGAGGAAGGGAGACAAGTCGGTGATCTTGAACATGCAAGCTTGTCGAAGTTCTTTTTGAGTGATACGGAACTCAAACTGCGAATGCTGACCAACGGTGCACTGGAAACGGAGATGATGGTCCAATCCTTCAACATTCGCGACAGCAGGAAGGCGGCCAACACTCGGTTCCGAAGAATTATGTCATTGATCAACAGCGATGTTGAACAAGAATTCATGGCTAGTATCTCGCTTTCCGGAGGAGAACAAAGAAATGTCATCATCATGTTGACCATTGACAGCCCTCGCATCATTTTTGCACTGGACTATATATTCGCCCTGCAAAAATACTTGCAAGAGGCGTTTTTAGCTGATTCTGCAGAAGACGCTGAGAATGACCTCGTTGAAGACTCGTTGAAAACCTTATCCCCTGAACGAGGTCGAAGTTCATCGCGGACACCTAATGGTCCAGACAAAACTGCAGTATCACAACCGCAACAATCGACCCCATTTACAGTCTCCCTCAGAGTCAACGTTGTTGACACTCAGATTATCCTAGTTGCAAACCCGACCATTCCCAACACGGAAGCAATTGTTTTGAACTCGAAGCAATTGGTATTCTCGCAACAAAACTCCCTGTCATTACAAATGACCAAGGTTGGAATGTTCCTTTGCAGGATGGACAAGTTTAACATCAATCGATTGAGAATTCTAGACGACTTTGCGCTTGCTTTGTCAATGGACACGCAGTCTTCCGGATCACATGGACCATCTACGAGACTGGATTTGAACGTTGATCCTCTAGTTTTGAGGCTTTCCCTTCGCGATATCCTTTTGGCTATTCAAATTGTCAATAGGGCTTCAGAGATGCTATTGAAGACGAAGGAAATTGTTGATAAAAGCGCGCCGCAGCAGAAAATTACCAGTCTGGCAGAACGTCCTAAATTGAACCGAGAGGAGTCCATCATGTCTAGCAGCTCCCGTCGATCCAGTTCAACTCTGGTTTCGAAAGAGCTTGTGAATGTTCCCCGAATTGTCCCTGCTGCAACAATCTTGCAAAATGAGGAGATGACTGCTCAAATCGATGGCATTAGAATTATTATCATTGGGGAGGGTCACGAGCTTCCGCTACTTGACTGGAACACAAAGCGCTTCGACATAGCTGTCCGTGACTGGTCGTCCAATTTAAGCGCGGATGCTAACTTTGCCACACACCTCAATGTATACAACTTCTCGAAATCAGCATGGGAGCCTCTGGTCGAACCTTATCAGTTAGGTTTTCACATGCAGAAAGATTTCAATCCTGACTGTCTGTCTCTGCAAGTCTTGTCTCACAGCAGTCTAGAAGTGTCAGTTTCGTCCTCCACCATCGCTTTGATTACGAAGTCATTGCAATTTCTCAAAACCGATGAAGACGTGCTGTCAAAGCCAAGAGGATCGAACGCTCCTTATAGGTTGCTGAATTATACCGGGTTCGACATAAATGTCTGGACAGAGTATGAGAAGGGCTCACATGGACCTGCAAAAACGTTAGAGGATGGACAGGAATACCCATGGCAGTTCGAGGACCCAACATCTATGCGTGAGAATTTGTCTCCCGAAGGCAATGCTGGAATGGTTGGCCTGCAACTGGAAGCCAGTGGCTTTGATTCCATTCATGCTATCCCTCTAATTCGTGAGGGCGAGGCGGTTTATAAGTTGAAACCGAGAAAGGACAAAGTTCATCATCGACTTCTCGTCGAGGTACGGTTAGCAGAAGATTACGTTAAATACATAACGTTCAGGTCGCCAGTTTTAGTGGAAAACAATACGCAGATCCCAATAGAGCTTGGCATATTCAGTCCAGAAGAGGGCCACTTACTCCGCATCGAGAAAATCGCACCCGGTGAAAGTCGATGTGCGCCCGTCGGGTCTGCGTATCTGCACTCACTTGTCGTTCGTCCAGACCAAGGTTTTGGATATGAGTGGTCTAATGAAATCTTGTACTGGAGGGATCTGCTCAGGAGACCAACAAGAACACTAAGCTGCCGCAGCGAGCACAATCCACGCCAGGCGCCACCATTTTACTTCCAAATGCATGCATCATACGACAGCAAAGACCCCACCCGCAGCCACTACCCCAACATGCGTATCAAGATATTCGCTCCCCTTGAGATTCAGAATCTTCTGCCGTACGACTTTAAGTACCGGATATATGATAAAAACACACGAAAGGATTGGACAAACTTCCTCAGGAAAGGAGGCATCAGTCCTGTTCACGTCGTCGAATTGTCGCATCTACTCCTGCTGAATGTAGATGTGGAGGACACACCGTTCAGGCAAGGAGAATTTGCAATCATCAATGGGGATGTCGAGGAGGACTTCAGACGTGAAGATTCCTTGACGGTTGATGATGGACGAGGAACGGAACTGAAGTTGGGCCTACACTACTATAGCATCCCCGAAAGTGGTGGTGCTTTCAAGATCTCCGTTTACAGTCCGTACCTTGTCCTGAACATGACAGGTCTCAATCTTAGTCTGAAAAGCAAGTATGCATCGAGGCACACCCAGGGACACCGCATCGAGACAGATTCGAATCGGGGGATGCGAAAGTCTTTGCCTTATATGTATTCATATCACACCCAAGATCGAACAAACAGAACTCTTTTGAAGCTCGACAGCTCTGGATGGACCAAGCCACAGAGTTTTGAAGCTATAGGGAGTAATTTTGAAGCAATATTCCCTTCGCAGCAGGCCAACACAGAATATCATGCAGGTATTACTGTTTCTGAAGGAGAAGGCAAGTACCTTGTCACGAAGGTCATAACTATAACACCACGGTTCATCCTGAAAAACAAGCTTGATGAGGACTTGATTGCTCGTGAACCAGGTTCTTCAACAATCATCAGCTTGAGGCCAGGAGACCTGGTTCCCTTGCACTTCCTCCATCGCGACGCAGAAAAGCAATTGTGTCTATCCTTCTGCGGTCTCAATAATCATTGGTCGTCCCCCTTTTCTATGTCTGATTTGGGGTCAATCTTCGTCAAATTATCCAAGGGCAATCAGAGCCAAAAACTTCTCAAGATTGATATCTTAATGGAGGGCGCCACAATCTTCTTCCACATCTCACTTGAAACGTCTCATTGGCCATTTTCCATGCGTAACGAGAGTGATACCGAGTTCACGTTTTATCAGGCTGATCCAAATATGGAGGAGGACGATGAAGTGGATGAAACGAGCAACTTCAGACCCATCCGCTACCGTCTTCCACCCAGGAGCATAATGCCGTACGCGTGGGACTATCCTGCCTCGAGGAACAAGTCTCTTGTTCTCGTCTGCCATGACAAAGAGAGGTACATTCAACTAGCTGAGATTGGTAATCTGATGCCCATGAAGGTGCCATCACCCCGAGATGGCCGCCCTAAAATCATCGATATCAATATTGTGGCCGATGGCCCTACTCAAACACTGGTGCTATCAAATTTCCGGCCATCTAAAAGTATGTACCGCCAGCCGACGAACATGAGCTCTCGAAGCAGCATGTCAGGGGCATTTGAAGTGAAACAAGTTCACTCCGAGGTCTCTTTCAAGACTCACTTCAAATTCAACGGCGTCGGTATCTCTCTGATCAACAGCCATTTAAAGGAGCTGGTTTACATGACTTTCCGCGATATTGAGTTCCGCTACAGTGATTCCAAGCTCTATCAAACCGTCGATCTGACCATCAAATGGATACAATTTGATAACCAGCTGTATGGAGGCATATTCCCAATCTTGGTCTATCCAAGCGTCATTCCTAAGACTGGCCAAGAAATGGAAGCCCATCCCATATTCCAGTTCAAGGTGACAAGAGTTAAGGACGATTCATATGGCGTCCTCTATATCAAATATGCCACGCTCCTTTGCCAGCAAATGACCATCGAAGTCGACGAAGACTTCATCTTCGCGATGCTCGATTATTTGAAGGCTCCCGGATGGACTATTGTTGATGATGGTGAAGATGATAAGCTCTGTGACGAGACCCTAGACATTCCCGAGCCAAAGGAAGAAGAGCAAGCCCGCGACGTTTACTTCGAGCTACTCCATCTCCACCCGATTCAGCTTGACCTATCGTTTGTCCGCACTGAGCGCGTCAATGTTGAAGACACCGCAGTACCTCAAAGCACTATAATGTTCTTCGTCAATATATTGACAATGTCCATTGGCAACGTTAACGATGCCCCTGTACGTCTCAACGCCCTGATGTTGGAGAACGCGAGAGTGTCGTTAGGCAGTCTCGTAACCAGTATCAGAGGGCATTACACTCAAGAGTTTGTCGGGCAGATACATCTGATTCTTGGTTCAGCAGACTTCCTTGGAAATCCGGTTGGTCTTTTCAACACCTTCAGCTCTGCCGTATCAGACTTCTTCTATGAGCCCTATCAGGGACTCGTCATGAGTGACAGGCCACATGAGCAGCTCGGAATTGGTATCGCGAAGGGCACGTCAAGCCTCGTTAAGAAGTCCGTCTTTGGTATCTCTGACAGTGTCACGAAATTCACTGGCAGTATTTCCAAGGGGTTGGCGGCTGCTACGCTGGACAAGGAGTTCCAAGACCAGAGACGCATGACCAGATCACGCAACAGGCCCAAGCATGCTCTGTACGGCATCGCTTCTGGTGGAAACGCATTTGCTCAGAGTCTGGCGAGTGGCATTGGCGGCTTAGCACGCCATCCGCTTGAAGGTGCCGAGAAAGATGGGATTCAGGGATTTGTGAAAGGCATTGGAAAGGGTATATTAGGGCTCCCGACGAAGTCAATTGTCGGTGCATTCGATTTTGCGTCAAGTAAGTTGTCCGATATGTTACAATGGGGTTTGAGACTAATTAATGAGCTTAGGTCTTGCTGAGGGCGTACGTAACACAACAACTGTCTTTGATGCGAACGACTTGGACAGGGTCCGTTACCCACGCTTCATCGGTATGGACGGTGTGATCAGACCATACTCTGCTCGTGAGGCTCTAGGACAATTTTGGCTGAAGACGGCGGATGATGGGATATACTTTCACGAGGACTACATCGCGCACCTAGACCTTCCGGGCCAGAGCAAATTGGTCCTGTTGACGTATAACAGAATACTCATCATACGAACCAAAGGCCTAAAGACTGAAACGAAAATCCAGTTGATGGACATTCATACGATCTCGAAGGAGCGCACAGGTATGAGCATAACTCTCAAGGGAGGTATGAATGGGCCCTTCATTCCTGTCCAAGACGAAGGTGCACGGAATTGGTTCTACCGCCAGATTGCCATTGGTAAGCTGAATTATATCTTCCGAGACCCCTGTTTTTCCCTCAATTATTCTGACTTCTACGTGCCAGCTGTCAATGCCTTCAATGACCGATATGGAGCACGAGATTGAGTTTCCCTCTTATCTTCGGTACATTCAGGACTCAACGATTCAGCTGTAACAAAGACAGTACTTCTCTTTTCTTAGCATGAAAATGCTTATGTTCGTGTAGCGGTGATTGTCATTAGATACTTATACATTGACATTTTAAGCAAGTTCTTTCCTCCTGTCATTCTCGCGACCTCGTCTTTGCGCTGTCAACATCAACTCTTCATATACAGTCCAAGCCAGAGCCGAGCTGAGCGCCTTTCTCCCGATTCTCAGGCCCAATCCATCAAAAAAGCTTCGCAATCCATCCTCACGAAGCATGATCCCGAAAGCATGCATCATATTGCGATATTTACTTGGCATTAATTGCAACCTGGTCTTGACGACATCAAAGGGGTTTGTTATCGTTGTCGCCAGGCCGGCAGCCAAGCCACCAGAGACAAAATTGATTGGAACCGATCTTTTTGTTCCTGCGATGTCGCCGTTAATGGACCATAGGCCAATATTATCGAACGTTGCTAGTGTCTTCTTCAGCTGTTCGTAAAAAACAACGTAGAGCCCCGCGTAAGGCGCATCACGAACTGCAGTAGCTCCGAATCCGGCGAAGAGACCTCTAAAGCCCTCTATTCGCAGTATGTCCTTGCCTGCAGCGAACAAGCCATCATATGAGTAAAAGTTTGATTCATATCGTACTTTCAGGACAGTCACAGGCATCATAACAAAGCCCGCAGAGACGCGGGCCACGGCGCCCGTTAACAAGTTTGCTGAATGCGATAATTTTGGAAGAGTAGAAGTGGTTGCCTTGATTTCAGCGGCAGTTCTCGACTGAAGAAAAACGCCTGGGCCATAGATCGCAATTGAGTTGCGAAGACCATTGAGACCCGTAAAATACAGCGCAGAACCGAAGCCGGTGCGTAAGGCAGAAGGCAACGTGCCCCGCCAAAGACCACGAATTGGCTGGGGGGATGAAAGTATCAGCCGCAAAGTGCCTAGCAGCGATCCATGCTGTCGTGATTGCTGGACTCTAGTTTTCAGTAGATCCGCTGGCTGCAGAAGGACAGCAGAGGTCAAGCCCGAGAGAAGACCAGCGGCAAAGTGGGAGGACGAAGCTGTCGATCACAGAGTCAGTTGCGAATGCACACTATCATGGCAAAGGCACACATTGAAGACGTACAGATCCGTGTTTTTATCGGAGCGCCAGGTCGGGAGACATCAGACATATCTTCAGCAGCCAGCGAAAGCTGTGATATTGACTGATCAGATAGATTTGAATTGTCGACGTCGAAGCAGTTAGCGCAGCAATGTGCGCATCGCGCAAGAAAGGCCTCGAGAAAGCAAGAGTTTCGAACCCGACAGGGATATCCGTTTCGCACAGGCACAGACACAGACACAGACACAGCCTCAATCGCTTGCTCACGCGGTCCAAAGACAGTAATCGGGATATAGCTTCCTCCAAAGCTGGCCCGGGATCATGATTGCTGCCATTGCTGTCGTTGAGTGCCGGTCCGCAACGTCTATCCCGGCTGCGATGACGTCTTGCCCAGACTGACTCGATGCGCTTCGGTCCGGATTACAGGACGGGATACGGAGTGCAAAGACGCCGTGCCCTCCGCGACCTACGGTACACAAACACCATATGTCATGCCTTGCCTGCTCGTCGCAAGGAGGGCCGGTCTAGACACGCCTTCTCGCGATCTGCATTCCAGACTCGAAGAATGTGCGCCGGACACCGTGCGGGGATCTTGTCGGATGGCGTTCTGAGCCGGCGAGTCTACCCTTGCTAGGCTGATGGTCTTCATTCAGATCTTCGATCTCCTCAGCAGAGCAACCGCCGTGCTCCCGAATCATGTTCGGGCAAATGTCAGATTGACCCCTCGTTGATCTTTCAAAGCCAGGGGTTCTGCTACTGCAAGCACCGAACGAGTGGCCCGCTCAATTCCAGCGCCACGGGCAGAAGCGATTGCTGTCATGAACGCAGAGATCATGACAACTTCGTGGTGTCCCTGATTATGATGCGTCTGGTCCTTTTTCGACCCTCCAGCGACTTCTAGCGTTGTCTGGTGTGACAACGTTAGACATCAACCTGCAGATCTTCGCTAGCATAGCTGCTATCTACTCAGCCCCAATGTTGGTTAAGGGCCAGTCGCTATCTGATGCATCTTGTTTGTAAAACGCTACCCTCACCATCGTGGGGACATTCAACGATATTTCACCGTTTTCGGCTTTTACATCTGCTTACCCTTCAAGTACTCATATTGCTGGGATATATTTCTAAGAGATGGATATACTATGTATATCTTTTCAAAGATGGATAATCCCATCAGGATCTTGTCAGGGATCCAGCTGCAATGCATCTGGCCCGTGACGATCGCTCTAAGTCATTCGTCACGCCGAAACCCGATGTGCAATTTTCAAAAGCGGAGCTTAGCGCCCATTACAGATGGAGAAAACAATCACAATCTTCTATCGTCCATGGCCATCTCTGCCGGTGCTTTCTTTTTTGCATAATCTCAGGAGATGTGCGAGAAAATCGCTCGTGTCTAAATGCCGTCCGGGACGATTGCCACTGTCTCCCTGGCCCCGGGTGACAGATCTCATGGTCCCCGAAGTTACCCATCCCAAAAGCAATCATCATTTTGAGGTAGCGACACGATCATCAGTGCTTGCATTGGTTGACGTCTTATCATCGCTCGGTCATAAGTGGGTGGTGGGTGTGATATTTGAGGCAGCTATGCACAACTGGGCCCAATCACCCATCCTCTTCACAACTTATTTCTCCTGTCTCCAAGGGCTAGACCTTTTGCGCGGTGTTGCAGACCGTTGAATGGTTCGGAGACAACGACGACATCGTGAAATGATTTACCGTCGCTCTACTCGTACCCCTCTGAGTGAGGGAGGCGTAAGTCCCTCAGTCGGATTTACTGCGTGATATGGCCCCACATGCCGTACTTATCCATACACCATGTATCACCGACATGATTCACCTGTCAAATGCCCTCGTGCTGCGGACGCTTAAGCCTTACGTTCTCGATGTGCATCAGGCCAGAAAAATATACCCCACCGCAGGGATTACCTGCATAACATCAACCCTCCTTTATCCCTGGCATACGAAGCGCTACCGAAATACAACCTTGAACGCCCATGCATCAATCAACTGACATTGGTCGTCGTCACTGGTGTCATAATGATGAGCAAGCACGGAAGGTATCTCGGATTCTGGTGAAGTTCAACATGTGGCCCCCTAGCGACGGAACAGAGAACAAGAATGCCATATTCTGATACATCATTTGGGACCATCAAGTGGATGTATGGCACATGTCTACCATTCCGAAGCCTCATGATCTCGTGGTTTCCTTAGAAGTAAGGAACACGATGTTGAGGTAGCATCTGCGATGCCACCTCTGCCAATACTGCTGCAATTTGACAACCAGAACCATCACAGATAGGTAGAATTCGTGAATTACGCGGAGGGTTTACGAACCACAACTCTAAACCTCAACAATGATTTGACGTTTCAAACTTGATGACTAGGTGGTGATATCGCTTTTTATGATCCTCACCTGACTCTTACTCAGCTATTGAGGGAAGGTGAGTGATGATCGCTTTTTATAATTCTTACTTGACTGTTACTCAACTTTCGAGGGAAGATGATTAATGAATGTCACGGCTGAGAAAATCAAGATCTGCCTCATATGTATGTGCTTGGCCATTTGACACCGAAGACGGGGCAGTGTTGGAGAATCATCAAGGGCCTGAACTCATCTACTGTGGGAGTCAGCCCCATGTTAGCGCGACACGGAAACGGTGCACTTCGAGGATCGTCTGTGCACGGTTTTTGGAAACACGATTGAGCGGCAATTGATAAGCTCGAAAACGTGTCGCTCTGGTCAGGTCTCTGCGGCTATGGCCACAATTCGGATCTCAGGCTGTGTTGGAAGATCTTCGCTTGGTAAACCAGAGAAAACGCGCATCGTGCACTGAGGTAACCGCATCTGCTTTGATGACTAGATTATGCTCCTGATCATCGTTCGGATGTCAGTGCTTGCCAAGTCTCGATCTCATACTACATGTCAAAGCTCTTACAAGATTTGCGGGAAAAAAATAATTCTCGACATTCTTTGACTTTCTGGCACAACATGGCTTTGTTCCTCGCGAGTGCGGGGGGAAACGATGACGACTGCTTAACACATGGAATTACCGGTATGATCATGGCGCAGAATGATGAGGACTGTTTTGTAATAGTCTCACATGATGATCATTGGATGCATGAGTATACTTTTTTGAGGCATCCTTGACAACTTCATATCAGATGGAGAGGGGGTCGCGGTCTCACAGATGATCGCATCTTTGGGCATCCGAGCAATGACGACTCCATGATAGACCATGGCGAGGATGAGGAATATAAGATGACTGGGAGGGCCTCCTTCAAACACGCCAGCCGGATTCTCAACTATTATTTTCAACAACAACATCCATTCACCCATTCATCGAAGCAGATTATTTGTCCCGCTCACATCATCGGTAAACAGTTGCTCGTGCATCATGGCGTGGGATCCCAAAAATGAAGAAGAAAGGCCATGGATGGAGAACGCCGTCTCCATAAAGAGATTCCCCAAACAAGCGATTCCCAATGGCACACAAAATCAAAGCGACAACGAGCCGTCAGACACGATGTGGGGTATAGACTCCAATGGAGAGCTCTATGGCTGGCAGGAAGGTCAACCAATTGAATACCAGCAGAACAGCCCCTTTATGGTAAGCTTTCACCAGTTCTGGAGACGACTGGAAAACCCAAAAGGCAGTCAAGATGCTGATTCGCTGTGTAGCAACAAAATCAACAATCATGAAAGAAACGGACTCCGTGGATTGGACCGGTGCCGCTGACTGGAGTCCCCGAGCAATGACAGACGGGAGCACATTCAGGGGGCGCTTTAGGCCTCGACCGGCGACTGAAGCATACGCACCAAGCCCATGAAGATGTGCAAGATACAACCCCTCAGCCGCGATACCCTGGTCCAATTTCAGACAAATTTTTCAATGAACATGACAATCCTGATGATTCCGCCACTTGTCGTTATGATTATTTTTTTTTTTCCGAAATTGGTACATGTATCAAATGAACTTTGATTCGAATGCAGAATTGTCGTCTGGTATTTTCACAGACTGTCAGTCAGCTGTAACGCTGTAATTACGTGAGAAGCCCATATCGCCTGTTCGGTGATAAGCATAAGTGCAGGGGTTGGATTTGATGAAGTTAATATGTTGTCTTCTTCTGCCGTGGATGGATGTTGGTAGCAGTAATGATGTAACGCGAATGAAGTTGTCAGCCTTGAGATAATGAAGTCTAGATCAGCCTCCTCACCTTGTCCAATCTCGCTCTTTCCAACGTCGTTGGACGAGCAGGGAGATGTTGACTAGGCATTGAGAGGGGTCAGATGATGCTGTTCACAATCACATCTTGCCGTGTTCCTCCAATACTGGTAAGCTTCCAATGACCATTTCGACCCCCGAAACAGCGGCCTGCAAACAATTCAATCAGTCACATTTGCACATTTGAATGCCTTGCCGTACCCACTAAGTCGGGACTCCTTTCCTTGATCGATCCAAAATTTCTCTTTTGTCTCTTGTGAATTGAAGGTTGTCAGGAGTGTGCGAGCAGAAACATGCCGCAGCCCGAGGTAACATTCAATTACCTTGACCAAGAAAGCTCTTGAGAGCATCTCATGACCAGCAAGAGTTGGACATGTCAGTGGGCATATGAAGAAGCTTTGAGTGAACCTTTGAACTGCATTGTGGCGACTTGCTAAGTCATCAGAACGAAATTGTTCGACCTGCTAGCATGTCGAACTCCATAAGGGGACATGTTGGTGCCACGACCCCATACGAAATTCAGAAGAAGGACTCCGTTGAGCAGAACGCTGATTTGTTGGCAGCATTAGCCTTAATTGACATTAAATCATATAGAATGTTGCGTTGATTCCAGAGCGGAACAGTCGAGCTCTAATCAAATGAGGGTCCCAAGCTGATCAAACTGAATCTCAAGTCTCCGCCACCCGCGGCAGCTTCTCGTCTTAAAAAGCGCCTCACGCCGAGCTCCAACGCTTTTTCGCTAAGAGCGTCCTCGTCCGGGGTAAGAGGTCCACGAGCTAGTGGTCCCTTGCGACGACCGTCAAGTTCCCAAAGCTGGCCGTCGGTACCCTTGACAAAGCAAACGAAATGCAAATCGACGCTGTCTTCTGCAGCTGGGGCACTCGTGTCACCCAAGCCCGCGGCATCAGCATGAGCACTTTCCAGTACCTTGCTGTCATACAGTAGATCTGCGCGAGCATTGGGTTGCAATTTCTCAGCTTCTTGGAGAAGATTGTCCAGGTCTGAGCCCGGCGTTACTTGCGGTTTCGCACCGCCATTTGAAACGGCATGAAGCAGGCCTATCAACCCGCAAGCATTGCGTATGGTTTGTTTGAACCACATGACTGGTTCATTGGAACCAGAGCCAGTATACTCTTCCTTGTCACTGTCTTCTTCCAGTCGAGCCTTCTCGTATGTCGCCGAGACGGGGAAAACAAGAAGAAGCGCCAACGAAGGGCGAGGGACAAACCCTAGAAGCTCGGGCTCGTCAATGGAAAAGACGTCAGAGAAAGCGAGAGAGCTTGTGACGCCTAGTTTGTGAATGAGCTGAGACATCACCTCAGGGTTGTTTTCTGACAGCAAAGATTAGTGCCCTGTCCAAGGTGGCTGTTTCACGCCGAGGAGCATACCGAGAGGCACGAATGCCTTTGGCTGCGGATTGCTGGCCATGTTGGCTGTGATTATGAAGCTAATCTGGATTCAGCATATATGTCTCGCACACCTCAGCAAGCAAGGAGCTGTCACCTGTCAAGGATGTCCTGGAGATTGACGAAGACCGAGTTGTGAAGACGTTGTTGACGGGGCGCGGTGCCGGGGGAGAGCAAAGGCAGCTTATAAGTGCGGAACCGAGGTGGGCCGCCCCGACGTCACCCATCGCTCACCACTGGCCGTATGACATATCTCAGGCTGCCATCCTGTGCTTCAAATATGGACTGCCAACCCACTCGCACGTTTCGCTGAACCTCACGGCCTGCAAAGAGAATTTGTGCTGATAGGCATACGGCTGCACACGCTGCTATGGAAGAGAGTACGTTCGCTGTTGCAACCTGTTAACGATGTGCATGTTCTGGAGCGCTGACTGTAGTCCTCCCAGACACGAATTTGGCCGCTAAGGCTACAGAGTAGGTGGTATCACCTGGCGACTTTTTGAACCCAAGCTCATCAATCAACAATCGAACAGGTCCTCCATCATCTCTCCAATAAATTTAGTGCTGTTGGGACTGCTTGCATTCGTCATATACATGCAGATATGCCCGCGTGCTGAGCTCGCGATCCCGAAGGGTGAACCACCTAAAGTCTTCCATGTTTACACCCCAACAACTCTGCTACCGTTCAACGGCGAGCATGATGCCCCAGTATATCTCGCCGTCAGGGGGAAAGTCTATGATGTGACTGCTGGAAAGAATTTCTATGGTCCGGTATGTTGAAGCAGCTGTGCCCGTAAAAACATTGCTGACACGCTCGTAGGGAGGTCCATATGTCAATTTTGCCGGACGTGACGCAAGCCGTGGGCTAGCATGTCAAAGTTTCGACGAGGAGATGTTGACGAAGGATCTCAAGGGGCCTTTGGATGATTTGAAGGACCTCAACCAGGAACAACTCGAGAATCTCGCTGGGTGGGAAGAACGCTTTGAATCTAAGTACCTGGTTGTAGGCAAGCTTGTTCCTGAGGGAGATCCAGAAGCTTCAGAGAAGTGATGCAACTGCTCATTTGCATTGATGTTTCCAAGTGCGGTCATGGAAGCGATTGCAATTGATGGCAGATGTGATTGATATATACAGTACCTGCTCATCAATTTTTGAGCCAAAGGAATTGAGCTCATACAAGAATCGTCTCCATCCAGATGCGCAGTATCCTTCACAAATATTCTTCCAGGTTCTCAAATGGAATGATCTCCTCGGACGCTTTTGATGCCAGTCTCGTCTTGGCCAGAACAGCTTGCACCAACATGTAATTTGCAACGCAACGAATTCCCAACTCGTCCCCCCGTCTCACTATATATCCATTGATATACTCAATCTCCGTCTCGCGACCAGCCAATGCATCCTGTAGCATGGAGCTTTTGTTTTCGGCCGTCGTCCGTTCAAGCCCAATCGCAAGTTTTCGTAGACGCTCCGGTGAAAATCGTACTCCCAGCCCAGTCATGCCCTGTAACTCAGGCATTACACGAACGACGGCGGCAAATTCTATGAGAAGCAGCCGTTGCATACGAGAAACATTGAAACTTTGCAATAGGTCACCGTTCTTACAGTTGAAGAGGGCTGTAAGCGGGTTGATGACACAATTCATTGCGAGCTTCTCCAGCTGGAATGACATGATTGCTGTCGTATCGAGAACTGAAGCTGTCAGAGAAGGGGACCTGCAAAGCAAGGATAAGAGGTAGCGGCTAGTACGAGAACACAGTTCATAGTTCTTGCCTGGCATATTATCTGAAATAAAGTTAGGATCAACTGTATCTTGAGAATGCCTGACTTTCTCAATTTCTGCAATGTGAGGGTTCGTGTGCGTGACGGCCAGCGCCGTCGTGCCCATGCCAGTATGAACTGTTTTAAACGGTTCGACTCTATAGAACCCATGAGTCATGATTCCAGTGATATAGTTCGGCCTCGTTGCCGCATCAGTGAAAATTTTCTCGTTGACTTCATCTGTGATCCCCATACCATTCTGCAGGAAAACGATCGTTGAAGTGGGTCTTAGTCGATGGGCAATTGACTGCAGGGCCTTTTCCACTTGCGTCGCTTTGCACGTCAATATCAAATTTTCGATAGGGTCTTCATCCAAAATCCACGTTTTCGGATTGTTCTTCTCTGTGACTGAATTGAGCTCTGCATTAGGACTATTCGCTATTTCTGCAGAGGTCCTGGAAGCAATGGCTGGCTGGGAGGGAGTGAACCAGCTTCCCTGTCTGGCGACGCTAACATCAAACCCCCTGGCATGCTCAACTAGCCCATGTTTAATGAGAGTCACTCTTCTCTTCTCCTTCCACCATTGCTCATAGAGATTCTCGTTGTGTAGAAGAAGAGTAATCTGGGGCGGATTGGAACTGCTTCGTAATGAATGGGCAATAAAACACCCAATATTTCCCAAGCCGAGAATGTGCACTCGTCGCGAAGGGGGCAAGGTATGCTCAGCTTCAGAAGTGAAGAAATCTGTGGACGACATCGCTGCCTGCCTCATATCTCGCACACCTCTGGAAAAATGTCGATCTGAGGCAGGAGATCGTGATTGGCGTTGGAACGATATCCGCGTGAATGAGACACATCTTCTCATTGGAAGTGAGGAAAACAGAGGATTCGCCATTTTTAACAATCAGAGACCAACCCCGTGCATAGGAGACTCTATGACAGCTTGGTGATACTGCGCGGGGGAGGTTCCCCGGTGAGCCGCGCAAACAATTGCAGTCCTGGGCTTGTCTGAATCAACACGATGATAGGTTTCCTCGTGAATGCTTGCGAAACCTCGGTTGCGTTATCAGGGTGACTCCGGGCGAGAAGCCCGTAGAGCTGCTCAGCCGATGAACGGATGCAACTCCAGCGCGATGTTGCGCGCAAATCAAATTCCTCAGCAACTATCCGTAGTATACACCTTTGAAGTCATGCGATCATTTGACGACCGACTTGATGATCGCAATGGTCGAAGTAGGAATAACAATGCACAGGCAGTAGACGCCAGCTAAATATCAACGAATCAAGTCTCCAAAGGCGACACGTTAAGCGCAGGGACCGTTGGAATTAGCTCTCGCGCCAAACTTGGGCAAAATTCTTCTGGAGCAGCAATTCGGTCCCGTATTGGCGCATTCCCGAGATCTAGCTGGGGACACATATTGCCGTGAATGGAATTGTGTAGTACGACCTGATTAAGCTATAGGGATATTTGTAGGTTGTTCCAAGGTCTAGGATTGCTATTTACTCCTGCGGTTTGATAAGCTCTACGATGCGTCTTACAACGGACGCAAATCAGCCCCTTATTGTCATGAAACTCCCGATTTAGCAATGCGCGATTCAGATGAAAATCAGCGGACTGCAAGAACCGAATATCAGCAAGGCGACTATATGGCCACGCGGTGATGTCGTATGTATTGTGAACCACGCGGTCTGTTTCGCAAGCCAGAACTATTTTCGAACGAAAAAGAATTGAAGCCCTGTCCACCCATCCACGCGAGGACCGCCCTTGACGTTTCTGTGGCTGTTCACGCAGTGACAGGTGCCAAAGCCTGTTGCGTCGCACTGGCAATTCTGCCCGTCCCGCGTGCGTGTCTGGAGGTCGGAAAATTGGAGAACTTGTCACAGTAGAGTTGTGACGAGTGATAACTCCGTGTGAAGGTTGCTGGATATGGATGAACCATGTATCTTTCCAGTCATGTCCGAGATCATTGTGATTCCTGCGCACTCCCATCATTCGCTATAAGCCCTTCAGCTTCCGCTGTTCTCCTCAGCTCAGCCATCTTGTCATCTACCAATGCAATCTCGACGTCGACGTTTGCTTTCCGTTCCTCAAGCATCTCGATGTAGTCTTCGTCGCTCAATGGCTTGAGCAGCGTCCATTTGCTCTCCAACAGACGCTGGCCAAGCGGCTTTTTAGAGTGCGGGCTCGCCTCTTCCGCTTCTGTTCTGCGGAGTTGCCAGGTATCAATGGCATCGTAGGCCTTCTG
>JAGYIB010000046.1:0-20237 GCA_024244615.1 Ascosphaera pollenicola | reverse complement strand
GTACCAATCAGGCGAGAAAACACCTTCTCTCCTCTCTGATCAGCACCCTATCTCTTCAGACCTCAACTGAAAGTATCCGTTCCCTTTGTCCTTTCTTCATACCCCTCCCGTGCAAGCTAGCTCATGGGCAACAAAGTCTCAAGCCTGACCGGTGTCCGCTCTTCACATTTCTACGAGCCAGGCAATGCAGTCAACGAGATTTGGCTTGGTAATTTCGAATTGATATCCCATCTTCCATTTGGTGCTCCGGATATTGACCAAACCGGGTTTCAAAAGGGCACTCATTATCCCATGATTCCTTGGAAGCCGTTCATCATTCCGCTGAGCGGTGGCGGCGATGGTACCGACCATGAGGCTGCGAGTGCGGGTATGCCTGGAGATATAGGGGCTGGGATAGGGAAGACATTTGTGAAAAGGGCGATTGACCCCTCATCAGCCTCGATTCCAGGTATCCCGGCCCCTGCGGCGATGAAACATTTCCTTCCTGATATGAAAGGAAAAGTAGCATCAAGCCTAACGCAAATGCCAAACCATCTTCCCAATGCAGTGGAAATCGACTTCGTCTGCTGGTTGGCGATGCAATTTCTTGCGGTAATCGCCCTTCTCGTCCCACTGTGGCTAGCAGTTGACATGCTTGTTCGCGCCTTTGAAGCGCCCCTCACAGATGGGAAGGATTCACGGGAGGACAATCCTCCCTCATACGCAGAAAATCCCGAGGTACTAGTACTACACGACATTGAGAAGCAGAACAGCCGCAGCAGTCGCCAGTATCATGAACGCACTGTTCATAGGGATCAGGCTTCTACAGGCACAGACACATTCGCGTCTACTGCCACACGTGCCAGTATCGGCACTGTCTTCTATTTTCTGGCCATAGTTCTAATAAGGGCTCACGAAATAGCAATGCACATCTCACCAGAATGCGTCTCAATACTGACAGAACCCCTCGTCATACATCGCGGGTCAAGCCCTGGGTCGAGACCGAACCTGAGCATCACACAATATCCGCCGCCACCTTCAGCAGCATGTCCGTCCGTTCTTCCCAAGTACCCAGAAGACATGGATAAGTACATCTCAGGCCATTGGTCCGGACCATACCGCGCTTTCATGACAAGCTTATGTGTCCTGGCTGTGTTTGCGGTTGGGTGTTTGTGGTCAGATGTCGTTCTGCTCTTGGCTGATAAGAAAAGACAGCGAAAAGAAGAGCAGCAGAAATGTGTTGAATATACTCCAATCCGTCGAAGCTCTGATCACGATGTCTTGCTCAGGATGCTGGATGAAGATGTTGGAGGTGACAGGCAGCAGACTCCTGAACGGATATCTGATTCATCAGATGCGATATGGACACTGGTTTCATGAAACCTGTTTCCCTTTGTGTTCTCCTTTGTTTCTTCGGTATCCGCAACATGCGGTTGCTGAGTCCTACATGAATCAGGATTCAAGTGAATATATGGCAGGGCAATTGCCCAATATCTTATTCATCGTTTATCTTTATCCGCCCTGCTTTTCTCTCCTATGTGAATTGCGCAAACATGGGTATCGTTAAGTGTAGTAGTTTTATCCAAGAAGCAAAAGTCTCCAGCACAACTCAGACCCCTCATTCAGAAATTGAAAAGGCTCCAAAAGCCTTTACTTGTTCCTTCATTCTTTGCTTGACTCCCCTTCTGGTGCCTTGCCTTCTTGTCATCTCTCTGACGTTTCGAGAGCTCATCCGCCAGCGTAGGATTCACATGTGCATAACAACGAGCCCATTCTCGTCTCGGTTCAAGATAAGGCCGCTGTGTCGACGGTGGCGCCATGAGATTATACTCACGTACGGCACTGTTAACGGAGGCAATAGAAGAAGCAAGCGCACTTTCGTGTGTCTTTTCAAAAGATTCATCACGAAGCTGAGGTAGTCTTGGAAGGGATGGATCTCTCATGCTATCCGAATTTTCTGCCGCGACATAGGCCCGTGCATAACGCAATTGTTCGTCCGGGGATTTGCCATGCTTTCTAATCAGGAACAAGGCATGCCTCAGCCAGTCTCCCCGCATCTTCTCTCGGAATTTGTTGATGGTGGCTGTCATACCTTGTTGCTTTTCTATCCAGGGCGGAGTCACATCTTGATTCTTCAGAATTCGGTTCATCAAGAACTCAGTCGTGTCGACATATTGATTATCGGCGTGTTCCGTGTTGATTCCTTTCCCACGTTTGATCTTTTGGAAGTCTCCCCTGGTAATAGCCGCCTCTATCTTCTCGTTTGCAAGATTCGTCAAGCCTTGCGGAGACATTGGCATTGGCCGCGCAACCGGTGTAAATCGCTCACGTAGCTCTCTCGCGTATTCTTCCCGCTCGTAAGATGACAAGCCTGACTTGGGGTCTTCTTTAACCTTGTACGTTTGAGAGCTTTCCTTTGCTAACATGATGCGTTCACCGGGGGATTGTCGAATTTTGGGTGCTGGCTGAAGATTGACTGGATTGGGAATGCGGGATGGTGCCTTGATTGGTTTGCTCGCGTCGTCGAGCATGCGTAGGGATACATCATGCAGGGACTCCTTGCCGGTCCAGGGCGACGCTGCAGCTATGTCTTTTGTACCGCTACCCGCGCTTGTAGGCATGCTCGCAATTGAGAAAGCTCTCTGATTGTCAGATCTAAATGCATCATCTTGCGATGAGACAACCCGTTCCTCCAATTGTTTTCTCAAGGCTTCAGAGAAGCCTGCATCTTTAAGGTTCTTCATGGCCGACCGTCCACCCGAAAGTACGGCTTGCTCGGCCATGTCTTCGAGGCGCCGTGACAACGCGCCTCGTTCTTCATCATCTGATGGCTGTCCATTGCTTGCTGCTGATTCATGCTGATTTTGATCATGACTTTGTAGATAACGTGTAGTGTATAATGTCCGGTGTAATCCAACAATGATGCACCGATTTGTCAAATGGCGAGGGTTTAAAAGCATATTCGGCGATATCTCGAGATTTATTCTTCCTATGCTGAGATAAAGCTTTTTTTTCTGGTTCTCTTCGAGTCACCTTCGATGTGATATCGTCTGTCAAATTATTGAGATGCTCGAGTCCGTTGCTGAGGCAGTCAGCCAATCGAGTCACTGTCGAACAACTCTCTGCTCGAGCGGACTAGGTAAATCATCGGTGTCAATAGCACAAGATGGCAGCCGTCATGTAAAGAAGCACGGCAGACTGGACCTTGTTTTATGCCCGCCGTCACCGCGATGTCATCTCAAGGTCGAGACATCATTCAGGGTCGAAGAGGCGCGAGAAGCCGTCCTCGGCACAGGAAAAATTGTGCGGGAAGTCTTGCACCTCCGCGGAGTGCGGAGCGGACAAGCATCCACCATGGCGCGACGACCGTGAACGAACGTTCAGACGACATCAACGATACCTATCACTGTTGAAGGAGCATCGACTTCGCAATTGGCATCTCAAGAGGCTTTTTGTTGATTGCACATTTTGCGAGGCCTTGAATTATACAGACAAAATGGCGCCCAAGGGACTACAGAGCACCCGCAAAGCTGCGATGCAGCTCCAGACAATCAACAAGCTGCGCATTCGGAGTCCGAATCAGCAGGAGTCAAACCCGTGTCTGACCATCATGTCCTCTATGCTGAGTACGTTGCTGCTCTGAACACGCATATCCTAAACTTGAGCAATCGGCCCTTGATGTCTTGTTCACTCGAGGCAAGGCCACTGGAGATCGCAGCAGAGGCAAATAACTGACGGCATTTCACGATCAACCAGACTGTTGGGCATCGACGAAGAATGATCCTAAAGCATGCGCGGTTCTTGAGGAGCAATTGAAGGCGTGCACAGATAAGAAGGTGCGAATTGGCTTGACAGTCGTCATTGTCAAAACAGCTCATGTCATCCCTACACCTCCGAATCCTGCCTGGTTCCAAAGTCGGAAATCATAAACCACTCTTGAACTCCATCTAACACATCCGTGATTGAACAGAGACCCAAGAACGAGCATACAAGTCCGATCAACTATCACCTCATGCGGATGTTTCCCAAGATTTCTGGTCCTCGAAAGCGGAAGGGCAGACTCGGTTAAACATGATCATCACTCTCATCGTTCCCCTTTCCATACACCGTCCTAACGCACGGCTCTATCTCGTTCACCTCCGTCTTTTTTCCTCCTCACGCATTTGGACATATTACGACATGCTCTTTTGTTCCTCTCCCCGCGAGTCAACGGCTCTGTCCTAAAGTTGGAGGTATTATTTGGGAAGAGTTTCATCTGTATCCATACAATTCGCACCTGACCTCGCTCTGTACTATATTCCCCCATGACTCTATGCAAATTCTCGTCTGTTTTCGGAACATCCATGCATTCCATTTGGCTGTCAGGATACGTTCATAAGGCAGTTTTCTTGAGGAAACGAATTCAATTTTAACTTTGAAGGAAGATCCTAGGTCTAGTATCTAGGTCAAACGATAACAATAGCACACCCTGAACGGCAAAATCGTGGTGATGTTCACCATGAAAAATGACCCCGTTTTGAGCACCAACGGAATCATTGCCTCGTCCCTTCATACCAACGTCCTTCTGAATCATGCCCAGGTCCGTGCCACTGACTTCCAATCAAAAGCAGAATGCCAAAGTGCCATGATATGGATGAAATTTCCAATAACCACGATGACATGAAATATCTGATGTGACGCTCCGATGAGATCGAAGTTGCCTGGCCTTGCGCACTCGGGATAATGTGACTTATGCAATATTTTAGCTTGGCTCATTTTTGAACAGGAGATTTGACTTACCATATAAAACCACGTTCCTACAAGATAAGCGACCCCCTCGAGCAGGTAAAATGGCAGCCCATGTTTCAGGCATGTATCAAGGCCGAAGATATATGTTCCATGCCCAAGTGGTATGATTGCAGATGCGGCTAAAGCCACAAATGTGTTCACACGAACGACTCGCCATTTGAAGGATTGAAGCTGTGGAGAGCAAACCAGTGCAATCGCTGCTACAGCGAAGATCAATTCCTGCAAAGCATACGATAGTCAGCTATGTTGAGACGGGGCAAGTAAGTAGCTTTTAGGCCAACTTACAAGGGTGACATAAATCCTTCTTATTTGCGGGAACTGGAAAAATTCCAACACGACCCCAGATATGACGGAACCAGCAATCAGCACGATGATGCCGACAAAATCAAGCTGAATACAGATGCGAGCAACTCTGCGAGAATGGTTTAGCATCGTATGATAAATTGCAGAAAAACTCATGCAAATGAACGCCGACGTAAAAAAGATACTGAATGCCACTTTCTTCGCTCCCTCAATATCCTGCGGTATCAAATCACGTATTTGGATTTGAGTCAGGGATAGCGGTCGAAAGGCGGAACAACAAAGGGGGTAAGCGCGGGGATAAAAGGATGCACGAGATGGGAGGGGACAACCAACCAGATCAAGGACGAGATAGCTGCGACAATGGCCATCACGACTTTAGACAGCCGGCGTTTGCTTATAGCAGAGATATCAGACAATAGACCTATCGCAGCCGGATCCACTGTCGGAGGAGTGATGACAGGAAAAATGCCCGTGATGAATAGCAAGAACAAGAGCAATGGAACAATCGTCAAGAACCCAAGCAGGAAGCCAAAAGGGCCAGGCCATCGAAGGAGTCCTAGGCCAATATCAAGGTGTGGCCTGGGGAAAAGTCGCAACCGAAGACCCGGGATGAGCTTCAACCATCGGTCAAGAACGGCCAGGACAAAGAAGAATCTGAGTGGGTTGGCGCTGGTATAGATGAGGAAAATGATCAGGGGCAGCGCCAACTGGACAATTGGACCGACAATTGGAAGCAAAGAGGCGATGATCAATCTTGGGACGATGAAGGGCACGAGGAGTCTCGGCAACAACAATGCTGCAGCGGCAAGTATTCCAAATGGAAGCAACATCAACTGAAGGAAGTAAGCCGGAACATTAGGCCTCCACCACAAGATCGAGATGGGGAAGAAAAGCCAGAATAAAAAGAAAGTAAATACTGAAATGACGGCGATTCCTCTCTTGTAAAGTCGGTAGACAAGCACAGTGGGGAGAACTCCAACAAGAAGGAAGATGAGAAGCAATATGAAGCCGATGATTGAGAGAATGAGCACGATTGGAAGAGCCAGTAGAAGGATCGGGGCCAAGATCAGCGTAATTGGCGTGAAGAAGATCAGTGGAAGCGCCGCACATGGAAGAATCAGGACAACGATCGTTAAGATGATGAACAGAGGATAAGGAAATTGGATCACTAAAATGATGAATAGCAGCAAGAAAAGTGCATGCCAGAACAAGATCGGGCATAAAATAAACAACAGGGGAAATCCACAGAAGAAGAAAGGTATCAGGAAGAATACGAAGAGCGCGTGCAGAAAGAGAAGTGGGCATAGAAAGAGCAAAAATGGGAGCCCCCATAAGAGGAAGCAAGGTATCAGAAAGAAGACGAAGAGAGCGTTCAGAAAGAAGATTGGGCATAGAAAGAGCAAAAATGGGAGCCCACAGAACAAAAAGAAAGGTATCAGGAAGAAGCACACGAAAAGAGCGTGTAGAAAGAAAATCGGGCATAGGAAGAGCAACAATGGGAGCCCACAGAAGAGCAGGAACGGGCCCAAAATGATTATCAAAGGAACCCCGAAGAGTGTCCACGGTCGAAAAAGCAACAGCCATCTGAGAAATTGGACGAGACGAATGGTCCGAATGATAGAAGCCAGGCGACGGATTCTCCATATAGCCGGGATAAACAGTATCAAGCCCATTGCACACAGAAATGGGGCTCCCATGAGCATGAGTGGTAAAAAGGGCGCAAACAACAGTAAAAGGGGCAAGATTATCAGTACTAGAAAGAATATCGGGACGATGAAGACCAGAATTATGGGAACCACAGCGATGATTATAGGGACGATAATCAGCAAAGCCGGCAACAAGATTGGCCGTAGGTTTGAATGAACGTCGCCATCTGAGAGAGACCTGAACCCATTGGTGACAAGAGTCAAAGCAAAGATGATGGCCGGGATAAGATGCGTGAAAATGTTCACGGACTCATTATGCAGATACGTCAAGCTTTTCAAGCTCTCCCAGATCGAATTGGAGACTGGACGAAACCCCTGTTCTATGTAAGGACTGTTTTCACGATACCATTCTGGCAAACCAGCAGCACCCAGGAGATGGACATCAGGGGGGCCACCTACAGATGAGTCCTGCAATAGTGTGTCGGCCTGAGTCAATTCTTCAGACCAAAATGAGTTCACATGAAGCGGAAGATTGGCTTCGTCTTGATGTTGGTCGTCTTGACTTGTGCTCATAGCTTCTCAGCGAGGCAGGTTTCCAGGGAAACGAACGGATAGATAATGATAGGTCCTTAGGGGTAATGATAACGAGTGATCGGGACTAAGAATAAGGCCTTTCTTAGGAGTGTCTTAGGAATATGGTGAACGGAATAGAGAGAAGAACATGGCGAAGGATAGGAAGATCATCAAAAGATGAATGTGCTTCCTATGATCACTCTGGAACCTCACCCGAGCGAGGTAACCACTGTCGTTTAGGCGAACATCGCCCCTTCCTCATTTTTCGGCTTATCGGCCATGCAGGGGGCCAAGGCATGCTTGAAAGTCATCAAGGCTTCAATGTATTGACCATCGCACGTCCTTGCTCCTGCTCTGTTCCTGCAGCATTCGGCCTTGTGGAATGTCCAGTCAATTGAGGGTCTTGCATTGCAGAAACTGCATGAGCCCTGACAGTTGCACATGCCAATTGCGTCACCAGAGCAGCTGCCGCCACAGAAGATAGCTATTGACTGTCATGCTTCTCTCAAACAGACACTACCGCGCTCATGCGCAGTAGGAGACCAGAAGTGTAGAGCCTGTCATACACCTCTGGTTTGATCTCCGCTTCATAGAAGCAGAGCTGCAGATCGCAGGCGTCGCAATGAGCACAACGTCGCCATAGCGAACTGATTGTCTTTTCTTCACGAAAGCACCATCACAGCTTTGCTGCACGCCCATGCGTGATGTCCATTGCCTGGCCCTTTGTAACGCCGCCATTGATATCTGTAGATGCATAGGTGATGTTGACGTTGTTCGCCGTATGTTCCGCCGAGCGGGAAGGCCTCGGAAGGTTCCGCCGTCCGCGGGCAATCGAACATAGCTACGTAATTGTGATCTCAGAGCTGCGCTCATGAGCATCATGCTTAGATAATAGTGATTGCTTGGCACTTTATGTGATCCACTACCGGATTCCAAGTACCACTTAGGTCTTGGCTAACATATATACATGTGCTGAGCAACCTGTACTTAGATAGATTCAATTAACCATCTTTTATCTTATTAAGCATTGCATTAGCATGCGGACCTCGCCTCCGAGATCACATAATTGCCAGCAAGCTGTTGATTGTGACGCCATGGCATGGTTAAGACAGCAGTCCAAGCTTCCGACACTTGCGAATACAAGAAGAGCCATTGGCTCGTCCAAGGCTCGCACGGTGCAAGGTGCAATTGATTCTGACATCGACACACCTGCTTGATTGACTGGGATTTGGCTCCCCTCCAAACAGCTCAGGGAACTGTTTTCGACTGGAGTGGCTTCATCATGGTGTCTGACTTGGTTCATCTGCCTAATGGCTACGTTTTCAATGTGAACCCCGCATTCAATGGGTTCTCTTTCAAAATCGCCGAGAAAGCTGGTACGACGACAGCATTTCCACCAGGATGGAACATCGTCCTTCAGACTAGAAAGCCGCGGAGGCAGACAGATAGAGTCGTTCTCCTGCATGAGAGGATTGCCGATACTCCTCCAGTCTCACCACTGCAGGTGAAGCATCCTCTGAATGATGCTCCTGGTGGCGACGAAATTGACGATTATCGTCCCTTTAGAGGTCCAACGTTGAATGATGACCACCTCTTCATCTCCTCAATTCTATTGCCACCGTCGTCTGGAAAGTCTAATGTTCTTTCCCCGGCTCGACATATTGCCATGATGCTGTATGCTACATTATGGTGGTATTTTCATCAAAAGGAACCAGAGCCTTACACCGATACTCCTGAATGTCATAAGACGCCGCTGGAAGGACGCCCTCGTGGGGAATGGATGGTGCATATCAAGCAAGAAGGTGTCTGTCAAAAGCGTACAATTCAGAAGCTCGAGCGCATGGGTCTCATATCGTACGAAGACCCCATCATAGGGCTGGAAAATGACATTCCTGCGTCATGTTTTACCAGTCGACGCGCTTTTTGGCAGATTAATCCGCGTATCTTTCTTTTCCCATTGATTCCGCCTGATGCAGGCGACTCGTCTCCTGGCGGGCGCTCTTCCTCTCCATCGCGTTTCGATCCCGCTGCACAAGGGTCGAGGCCATCTTCATCAGCTGACTTAATAAAGCAAATCAACAACCCATTCAACTCTCATAGCCGGATGCCAACATACTACCCTCCCTCACCTCAGCAATATACATTCACAAATGGAGTGAGGCATCCAAGACGCCAAAAAGCGGCACACCAGGGCGAGACTGTCTACATCCGCTACATACCTAGCGTTGAGCAAACACTATCTTTTCGTGTCCCTGTTCTTGAAGTCAAGATAGACCGGAGGTCGAAACAAACTCACGAGGTTATAGCTGCAAAATCGGATACGGATATCTCGTCTTACAACGTTGCTGCTGATCCAATCTCAGATCTTGAGTACCTCCATCATTGGATGAACTGCCCTCGAGTTGAGCTGTTCTGGGGTGCAGCGGGTCCGCATAAGGTACAGGAAGATTTGCTCATTGAGCAGCTTACCTCGCGACACTCATTCCCGCTTTACGGGTGCTGGGACAATATGCCATTCGGCTACTTCGAAGTATACTGGGTGAAAGAGGATAAGCTAGGAAGATTGATCAGTGGTGGAATTGATGATTACGATAGGGGTATTCACTGTCTTGTCGGGGAGGAAGAATATCGGGGGCCCCATAGGGTCCTTCTATGGTTGACTTCGCTTGTTCACTATTGCTTTATAACGGATAGCAGAACACAGTCAGTCTACCTGGAGCCGAGAGTGGACAACGTGAAGTAAGTGTGGCCCCTCTCGACGTGTACGAATTCCCATGACGACTACTGACGAGAAACAATTGGCAGGTTTATCGAGTACCTCGAGAAGGCCGGATTCCACAAAGAAGGCGAGGTTACGTTCCCCCACAAGCAATCTGCCCTAATGAGGATCAAACGAGAGTTCTGGGAAGCCCCTGCTCTCTGAATGAATGCTGGATCAGAAGAGACAAGATCACCCAAACGACGAGACGTTGAATACACGGAAACGTAGATAAATATGATGGTATGAAGATACTATTACAATATGATGGGTAGAATATCATGACATCTTTTATGAAGTTACGAATGATCTCCCCACGCCGCTCAGAGTGAAGCACACACTGTTGGAGGACTGCGATGAAGCCTGCTCCTGATAATGGAAACTCGTTCCCAGAATGCTCACTTGCGAAGCTGCGAGCATGACTTTTTCAGACGAGTTGTATATTTCGTTGACGTTTGTTCGCTTGCCAGCTCAAATTGCGGGTGAACGATGTTTGGCTATCAAAGGCCTTGCCGCTCAAATCCGCTTTGAACCAACGAGCTGAGGCAGAACGCTGTCTGCAACGGCTGAAGATATTGAGCAATTATCAATCACGATTTGCGATCTCACAGAATCTTCTGCACCTTCAGTAGAAAACGGTACCACAAACTCTCAATACCCCTAGCTGCTGCTGAACTTTATAGCCTCCATCTGCCTTGCCAAAGTTGTGCTACCCTCCTCGTCTTCCATTTCAATTTGAATGTCCAACTTCGGCCTCGATTTGTTGAGACCCTCGATAAGCATACAGGCCTTGCATATTTTCTGACTTGACATATACCCACACAGCTCACATTTGCCCATTGTTTGGGCCTTGACTTGTTTCGGCATGACGCCTGGTTTATACTGACCAGTTGCTATGCGCAACTGTTTGGCGGCTTTTTTCGATTGCGGCTTGGCAGGCAAAATCTTGATTTCGGTTTCAAGGGGCTGAGAGTGCTCTTCCTCAGCTAGTTTTTTCTCCATGTCCGCCATATCATTTCCACCAGTGCGCCCGTCCTGACTACCACAACCGCCCGTCGCATAGTCGCCATTCTCTGCGGGAGCAGCAGCGGCACCACAGCTTCCAGCTGATCCGGTCACCTCAGCAGGGACGAGTGAAGCCATGTCCTCTCCACTGCGTACAATGTCCAGGATGGAGCTTGGCCTGATCTTCTCCAAATCTTTGATCAATGTGCGAGCACTTCCTCTGAATGCCTCAGGGGAATAGATACACTCCGTGCTGAAATAATCCAGCTTTTTGTGATGAGCATAAAGCACAATCTCCTTTTCATATGCGTATTTCATAGGCTTGCTGCGTTTGATGTCGCTGGCTCCAGAATCGGTGACAATGCTAGTCCCCCTGGCTAATCGCGGTAGATCACCACGCAGCAAGTTCATCATGACCGTTTCAGCAACATCATCGGCGTTATGGCCAGTGACGACATGCTTGATATTCAACCGTCCGGCTCCGCGGTCAAGTGCCTGTCGTCTGAACACCCCGCAATACGTGCAATTCCCCTTTTTGCCAATTTCAGCGACGACCTGATCCATAGTCCAACCGTAAAGCTCGGCGTAGCCAACGATAGTCAACGGCATATCATATTGAGCAGCATTCCGTTTGACTGTCTCCAAACTGTCATCGCGATACCCTTTGATTCCCTCATCTATCGAAAGTAGGCATAAGTCAAGCCCGTAATTATAGCGCTCATTTAGTGTCTTGAGCACCGATGCGAGCACCGTGCTGTCTTTGCCTCCACTAGCACCAATCGCGATGCGTTCCCCGGGATGGAAGAGGGAGGTTGACACGATTGTCTCGTGGATTTCCGTCTCGAAAACCTCAAGAAAGCATGGCCTGCATAGCTTTTGCCGGTTTTTCGGTCGGATGATCAGGGCGCGGGCTGCCTCGCAATTTTGACAAGGTGGTGTCATTATTACCAACCAGCTCACACGCGCAGCATCGTTCTCTTACCGTCGCAGGAAAAGAACAACTGAGTCGTGGACCCAAGCTTGACTGGTGTCTTTCGTGATGATCTCTCAGCGCTGATAACCGGCGGCATCTTCTCCAACTGCGAAAATCTTTCTCGAAGCGGTTTCCATTTTTAGCGATAAGCAGCACGTGATAGCGGCAATAATGTCAGCAAGAGCCGCGACAGCCACGCGCTGAAAGGCCAATTGATGCGACACCGAACGTCAAACACGGACAGACAGGGAACCTGCTGCAAATGACATTGAGGAGATGTGACGAAACGGCAAGGAGGTGTGGCGATGCATGAAAATGCTATTGTCGAAGACTGCATGTGGTTCTATGAACTGCTGTTACTGCTGTCTCGACCTGCCGATGTGAGCTATCGTTTCAGCGAGCACAACAAGTGCCCTCGAGTGTTATCACCCTGATCGAGGTTGAAGAAATAGCTATGATGCTGCGCTTCGCTACATCATGCAAGGGCGAGAATCAGTTGTATGTCGATTACAATGAGAGACTCATTGCAAGACATGTGGCATTTTCCTCTCGAAACCAGCACTTTTGAATTTGCAGATCACTTCTGGAGTCCCATAGATCGAGACTCTGCTCTGATCTATAATCAGCATACAACTCCGGCTTTCCGCACCATGTTTGGAACGCGCTTGATTTCCTGCGTGCAGTCCGCGGGCTCCCTATGCTTTCGAGAGTTGACTTGATCCATCGAGAGGATCAGCACTCTGAGATAGTGTTCTCAATTCCACTCTCAAAACTGAGTCGTGTCCCTGACTCCTCGTCAAATGAGTCGAATTGATAGCAGCGAAGGTTTTGTTTTGACGCCTTTTGAACTGCGTCTGGTTTGCGCTGGTTTCTGTCAGGGCATCTCTTCTCGCGCAAATTTTGTCTTCTGTTTTCGGGCATCATTCCACCATTACTACATATGCGCCCTCGAACCTTCGACTTGGCATCGCAGCACCATTTGGGATCGTCAGTGACCAATAAGGTGACCTGCATGTGCAGCAACCAACCCAACAGACTCTGACGCCCCTTCCCTATCTGGGCTCGGCGGGTCAAGCGGGCAACACGGGCAACTGACACCACTGCCTTGGAGAATCATCAGTCCCATCGTGCGAAACTGATGCTTGACTTTCGCCGAAAGACAATGCTGATTGGTCTGGGTTTTCGTTGAGAGAGAACTGACGTCGTTGAATATTGTCCAGGGCGATGCCCTCCACAAGCTTGTCTTTGCTGGCGCAAGAAACTTCACGTATCGCCAGTATGCACTTTCCCGCATTTTTAGTGACGTACTGTCTTGATCAATGCCCGATGGGACTCAGCCACAGCAAGTGCTTTATAGCGGAGTGACGTTGTTTTACTTCGATGTCCAGAGATATCTGAAACCTGGTCTCAGGCAAGACATTCTGTCACATTGACATATCTCACCAAAATGTACATCCACCAAAAACTCGCTAGGCGAGACGAATTATTTACAACAGCCCAGCGAGGAAAGTCTCACTTACTTCAAGACCCAAGGTCTTGTACACGTGCGCTCCCACTTTCGTTGTCATCGAGAGTTTTCTTCGTCTAATTGTTCCCTCATGTTGGGCCCTTCTCTCCATCTCTCATTCACGAACAGGGTTGTCCGGATGATCTAATACAGATCTACTACAGGAACTTCTTTGGCGTGGGGCATTGAGGTTGGCTCACAAAGTCACAAGTTGCACCTTGTAGACCTCGAAGGCATTCTTTCTGGATGGATATACCCCTGCCCCGCTACATGCATGACACACATCTGGAGAATCAATGACGTATGGTATGCAGAGGAAAAGGCACGACAGCTCTTGGATCCTGCGGATAAGGGCATGAGAACAAGGAACGAAAAGGCCGGGAAAGCTTAGATCAAAGAGTTTGTCCCCACTCAGATTCAAGACCCCTGTCCATACTGCAGGAACCTTTGGCTGCGGTCCAACTTCATGGTTGGACTCCACAACGCATCTGGGATGACTCGCCTGGGAAGTCTGAGTCTTTGAGTTCCGTGATTTTATCCCTGTCTCAACGGCTCGAAGAAAGGAACGCCAAGGCTCAGTCTCAGCTGATGGGTTCTTCAAGACAGATTCCAAACCACGACTAAGCGTTGAGGTTGCACCTTCAAACCAAAGATCTACTTCAGATGTGAGCTCCACGCACTGTTTGCAAGGCATGATTACTAGGGGTTTGGCAGGTGACCAATGCACCCGTTGTTCATCTCCCATGTGCCTAGCCACCACGACTCTCAACAGGAAGGTTTTGAGGGGAGGCCTGAGGGGAGTTCAGAGTGTCCAAGCCCAAAACCTAAATGCAGGGACATGAGGGAAAATGCAGATACCTTTTTTGTCAGGATGGCGTCCACACCGAGTGGCCGTTTGGGCCCCACTGTCAGGTCTTTTCAGATCCAACATGCTAAGCAAAACTGCTCGCCAAATCCTGAGGACGTCTTTTTGAGCTTCGGCTGAAACAAGTCAGTAGCTGCTAGTTTCTCGTCGTCAAGCCTATTGGCTGCAATCAGCAAAGGAATGAGCATTACGGCCCGGTTGCTAGTCATGTGTACCTAGGCAGATGCAGCAAACTCGGCGAAAATTAGCTGTCAAAACCATCTCATTTCGGTATATTCCTTGAACATGAAGATCAGTGTTTTTTCTCGAGGTCATTTCTACACATGCTTCGGAGAAATAATCTCTCTTGAACAATCTTTGGGAGGTATATGTATTCTCAGCCGCTGCTCTGCTCACAATGAACTAGGTGTGATATTGAGAGCTTAGAAAGGGGCAGTCGGGTCATTATACGAGTCTACTTCACTTCCAGCGGCATCATCGATCACGAATTACCGTTTGGCCCTGAGTTGATCTTAATTGCCAGGAAAATGTTTGCTTGGATGAATGAGAGGGGTACCTTTCTTATTGTTGAATTTTGAAAGGAAACCTTTCAGCTGTGGTCAACATACTTGTATTCACTTATCAAATTGAACAGTTCCCTGCTACAAGCCAGCCCCTAGTATCTTTCAGTGATATCTCTGGGACGGGCGATCATCACTCAATTAGGAATAACGCCAGGTCTCTTCTGTTCGCATATCGGTGGGGGATGAGCAAGGTTGGATGAGGATTCAAAAAAAGGGAGACGACTGCATGATTCACTTTTAGTGGCCTGCACTAAAGGTAGACCTTGCTCGTGTTTCGTATTGTTATTATTTGCGATTTCGAACTCATGCCGGGATGCAAACAGGTAAACAACAGATGCACTGATCATCCTTGTCTGCGATTGAAGCTTTGGGCACATCCACATCTAACAACAGCATTACAGTCGCTGCATATGAAATATAACGCTCTGTCTGCTTCATGCTGCTTGGATGATTATATATGTCGAAGTGTCCTTCACTTATCGGACACTTACTATTCATCCCTCTAATCACAAACATACTCAGTCACCTTCCCCTTGGGTACAATCGAAATATTCTGGTTACACATCCCAGTCCATTCACGCATTGTCAGCCCGACTCTACGTCGTGTCTCTCTTTATTTGATAAGCATTTGGCTTCCTCTCTTTCTTCAGACATACATTTGCGGCTTTCCTGAACACATATCTTCAACGCGCTCCTGCTATCGTCCAACTCACGCGTCCAACTTCCAGAAACGAAGAGTCCGGTTGAAGGCCCCCATAAAGATGACTTTGAATTTGTTGCCGCACAACGCTGAGGCACTCAGCATATTTTTGGTGTCCCCCGTCTCTCGGCACATGATCAATCATCTGGCTCGCAAGGCGTCAGAGGTTATCCAATGTGACGACAACTCACCATACGACAGAAAGAGGTCATCTCGCGGTCATCCTCCTGAGCCACCCTTACCCTCAGTGCAAGACTTCATCTACTCTCTCGTTGTCCGATCCCATGTCCATACTCCAACGTTAATGACATCGTTGGTTTTTCTTGCGAAACTCAAGGCCAAGCTTCCACCAATGTCAAAAGGCATGCGCTGCTCTGTGCATAGGATTTTTCTTGCAGCTTTGATCATTGCCGCTAAGAATCATAACGACTCAAGTCCCAAAAACAAGCACTGGGCTCGCTATACGGTTGTCAAAGGTTATGAGGGGTTCAGCTTTTCGGTTTCGGAAATTAACCTTATGGAACGTCAAATGCTCTTCCTTCTTGATTGGGATATGAAGGTCACTGAAGATGACTTGTTTGAGCATTTTGAGCCACTGCTTGCTCCGATCAGGGCTATGCTCCAAGCCAAGGCGGATCGCAAAGCCTTTTCTCAGAAAATGGCGCGCACGCTTGCGGCGTCTCGCACAAGCGTGCACAGCCAAACAAGTTCACGCGGATCACGTTATTACGACAGCCTCAGGTTGAGCGCCCGACCGGCATCTCGCGCAGCATCAAGCCCATCTTCTCGAACAGCGTCTCGGCCACCTTCTCGTCAAGCCACGAGACCAACTTCGGCATGTCCATCGTCATATCTCGAGGCAGTTCCGGCTCTTACCCCTGAGTACACTGATAAGCCCGGATCTCGTGGCTCTAGTCAAACAAGCAGCACACAGGGTTCGAGCAATTATTCCCCGGCGAGCACGATCAGTTCCTGCACTGTCTACGGCAACAGCGATATCAATGTTACAGCTTGTCAATCCACCGACAAAATCGTTTCAGTGGATCGACTACAGGTCCCAACTGGAAGGGGTAATCCGAGGCCACTCTCCCTGGATGCTTCGGTACTTGTCTCCAAGAAGAACACAAGCAAGCCACCCTCATTGATTTCGCGGATCTTTGGGGGGCCTAAGCGCAGCATTCGTGCTTCGTACCATGAATAGGCAGTCGCTTTACATCACCACTGTCACGCTAAGGCCATCCAATTCGGTTTCACATAACTCCATAATTTCGGGCATCCTTCTTGATTTCGGCGCCTATCTCAAAGCTCATTTCGATTCATCCTGCTCACTCCTCATCAGAGCTCCTTCGACAAATTAATCTTCTAATTTTGCCTACTTTGTTCACTTCTTGGCATCCGAATCCAGTCCTTCCTTTCGATCATCGCTGCGGCGTCTTAAAACAACATGATCTCTATTTCTCTGATTTTCAACATCGTTTTCATATGCACATAGATCTTTTGCCTTTGACCTCATTTGCATTCTGCGCTTTGTGCACCCTTTTACTTGACTCTGAACTCTTAAAATACACTTTATTCGCCGTCATGCGGGAATTGTTCTACCACCTGCATGGTACTGATTTATCTCATTGTCAGTTCTATGGCACGCTCGTTGATTTCTGAACAATGAAGCTTTCATAATTGACCTAGGTTGTTTCATCACATTTCTGCGCCCTCTTTGTTAGCTTGACTATGACATGAATTAAAGAAGATTCTCGCTTCAAACGTATCTGAAAACCGGTTCACGTACATATGTACATGTTGGAATACGCAATTGAGCGCGCAGAGCAATGCATTGAAAGGCCACAAACCCACGTCGCATCCGACTGGTATGTACGTAAGTTGATTGATGGTAGACATGTTTCCGAGATGCCATCGCATGCAGCAGCCCAAGGCGCCGGGAACATATGTGCCAGGCTGAAACCTGAGCAACAGAACTGTCAACATCACAGTTTTCCTGGGTTTTCCCCCTGCAGCGATGCTTCAACCGGCAAATCCATGCCAACGCGCCTGGCCGTCAATCTGACTCGCTCTGTTTCGGACATATCGGCGCCTGGATTGTACCTCTCCAGAAGAGTAGTATACACACGCTGAGCCTTAGCATACTGTGTAAACTGCTGCATCTCTTCTAACTGCCTTCTTAGCACTGCGGCATCACCCTGCGCCGAGGAGAGGACCTCGCGAAAGCGTGATTGTAGCGGTGATCGGTATGAAGACGATCTGCGGGGGAGCTCTCGGAGGATTGTCCGATAGAGGGATCGGACCTGGGAGGCCGCGTTCTGCGTGGCCATACTGACAGCGACTGGCAACAAAAAGACTCGGCTGTTCCGCCTCTCTAAGCCTGTCTGTCTGGGTATGACTTGTCGATGTGATGCGATGCGATGCGATCGATGTCGTCTTGGATGTCTTCTCGTCCTTTGCCAACCTCCGCGGAGAGCCTTTTGCGGATGTCCGATTACATAATCAGTCTGGTTGTTTTTAATTTAATTTATCTGATGTTATTCTCCTTCGACGTTCATGAGGACGTCATCTTCAACCGTCCACACTCGATTTCGTAGCATTGCCTCCTCATCTCATCTCAGGGCTTCGCGGCTGCTGCGGATACCCTGCTAAAGGACTTCGTCTCGCTATCATCGGTCTAGTTGAGATAATCCCTACTTATCGGCCCGGGCTTCATCTTCATATAATGGCAGGACTGTGCGCTATCTGCGAGGCGCAGCCAGCGAAATACAAGTGTCCCGTTGACGGGGTCTCGACGTGAGTTGTGCCTGTCCCAGACTCGATTTTCTCTCTTTTTCTTTCTGCTGTGCACAGGACTGACATGTGATGCGGACTCTAGGTGCTCGCTAGCATGCTCAAAGACTCACAAGGGAGCCACCTGTGCGGTGACGACCGCCGCATCCCCTTCTCCAGAGAGATCGTCGTCCCTTGCTGCCGCTGCAACGGTGTCGGTCGCCGACGCCGACCCTGCTGCTGCTGCGCAAGGTCTGAACACGGAGAAAACGCCGCCGGCAGAAGAGTTTCCCGACTTCCATCGGTTGGCTTCATCTCGGGAGCTGCAAGAGCTGTTCAAACGATCTCCGTCACTCCGTGATGGTTTGCAGGGCATTTACCAACTCTCCCTTGAAGAGAACTGGATGGAAACTATCAGAGCTCGTGAAAGCAATCGTGGACGGTACAAAGGCCCGCAGACACGACATCTTGGGAGGTGGACCGAAGAAAAAGGCTTTAAACGCGGCCTCGGGAAGGTCAAAAAGATCAGAAATAACAACGATCGAAGCAACACTTTTGATCAGGTTGCCTTTGGTGAATTTTGCCGACTAGTCCTTGGACAGCAGCCTCTATCGCACGATTGAGGCTTCTGAGATCACGGCATGAGGCTCTTTTCCTATGACTCTTCTGTGTCCCCTCATGATAGCGCCCCGTGGCGTGCGTTTTCAAGTCTAGGGGGTCAGCCTTCTCATCAACTATGATCGTCAGGTGAGCTTGCGTATTGCCAACTGTGCCTGCACTGTTATCCATCTCTTGGAATCGCCCGCTTTGTTCACGTTGACCATGCACGACAGAATGGCTGTTCCATGAAGAGGATTTGGGCTGTTAGGCGGCTATCCAGTGTCCGCCGGTCAAAAAAACGGTTATGACGTCGGTCTCGGGGTTTCGAACTGTTCCTAGTCTGGAATCGTGCTCACACCACTGCCCCCACCGCAAGTGTTTTATTGGCGTGGTGCCACTGCCAATTGAGCTCGTCGCCCGGATCTGTAATTGTCGAGCCTCTCGGGCGCTCAAATCCTTTGGCATGGCCCCATCTTCCCACTTGGTCAGGTCAATTGCATCCATATAGAAGCTGCGTTCTGATCATCCACTAATAGACGCTACGGATACAACTCTTGGGACCACTCGTTCGATTCCTTCTGCGATCATTCCCTCGCGGTTCGAGTTCCGCGAGATCATCGTATCGATTAATTCCATGGTTGCTTCTGTGACCCCTCGGACTGCTTGTTTAAAAATGATCTGGTAGACTTCCGACCGGCATCCATCCCAGGAGTCAAGCAATAGACGCCCCGAGACGATTTCGGGCAAACGGCCCTGGAGTTTGCCTTTTGCAAGGGAATTCATGAAAGCTGGCGGCATTTAATGTTGGCCTTTGAACTGCTTTCTATTCATCGCTGCGATTCGTCCCTACGTCGCTTGACAGGGGCTTTTCATCAAGACAATCCTTCTCACCAGCCTCTTCTCGAGCTTCCATGCAATTGATTGCGCACGGTCCACTTATACCGACCACGTAATAAATATTTAGGATTGGTCCGGTATGGTGGCGATCAGCAAGTCTTCGGCCAGTCGAAACGTATGAACGAAGCACCGGTGATCAGGGTGAAGAAGTGAAAACATCAATGGATGGCGATTGCGCTGGGCCAAACCACGGCGGCGGCACTCTTGCCTTAATTTCAGCAATCGACATCTCAAATGGGCAAGTGCCCGGTCTTTATGGAAACCTGATACAGGCAGCGCAAATGTCACTGTCGCCCCTGCAAAACGCACGG
>JAGYIB010000045.1:0-20325 GCA_024244615.1 Ascosphaera pollenicola | reverse complement strand
GGTCTTTTGTGTGAGGTCAGCGAAGGGGTCGACTGTTTGCTTTTCGGTGGTGTTGGAGGAGGTTGAGGCGTCGCTTGATGCGGACAATTGGCGATTGCAGCTGGAGGATTCGTTTGCCATTTTGGTGTGATTCGGGTGTGCGGAGAGATCGTTTCTGTCTTTTTTCGTCTGGAGAGAGTGATTTCGTTTGAGGGGCTCGTTGCAAGTTTGGAAATAGGTCTGCAATTGAGTGGCTTCCCTCGAGTGAGTAGAAGATATTCAAAGCTTCAAACGCTTCTCGATTTGAGATTGTATAGGATCCAATTGATGATGGGTAGTTTCTGTCATGCCAACTTCACGAGAAAAGAAGACGGCAAGCATCAGCTGCCGGTCCAACTCCATTTATATCTCGCAAGGTGACCCGTATATTGCATTACACTCTCCCAGCGACTTGTTGAGTTCTGCTCCTCCGATTCGACGGGGGGCTGTCCCAACCTTATTTTCTCAAGAGCACCCGCGAAACCATGAATTGGGCCCGGGTCTAGATGGAACCGGAGGTATACCTCGTGTCACCAAAGGCAAAAGAGAGGGAGCAGAAGAAGATGCACTGAAGCCCCGCGGAGCATACATACAGTACGATTCCCTGACATCATGATCTGCTAGCCACGATCCAGAGAGTGAACTGATGAAAGGCAAGGAAAGATCATGAAAGCTGTATGATATCACCTCAGTCGACAAGCTCCGCGAGGAGTTCGCCTGGCCCAGTATCCAATGCATGAGCAGCCCGAGTGAGGCCACTGCAGCCGTGAGTAACTTTCCGATAATGTTAGCTGTGAGATGCAGGCGTATAGTGCGTTCGATGCTTTAAGAAAGGGGCGGCAAGAAGGATACGAGTCATGACAGCAGCACCATCTTGTCATCGGTGCACCCGGTTTGTGTCCTCAGCAATGCAGTTTACCGAGTGACGAAGCAGAGAGAAAGTCAGATGCAATGCCACCTTCGATGCCAGCAATTCGAATCGCCGAAGCATTGCTCATCATAGAGCAGCCAATCTAAAGCCCATCGCGGTTTCTCCCTCTCGGCCAGTTTCGAGTGTATGGCTGCAGGTAGAAAAGCCAAGACCATTCGTATACCCTCCGTACTGCTCTTTGACAGCAGAGAAAAAGAGTGCAACCTTAGGGGACATCAATCTCTCCTCAGGCGTCAGGCGTCAGGGAGACGTGCAACCGTACGTACAAAATTGCCAATCGTTCCTGATCCGAACAATCACCCCATGTCAAGCTGATCATGATGGACATGACTCAATGATAGGCACTGGATATCATGGCAGTTATCCATGGATGTTTGAGGAATTGAGGTGCAAGGTGATAAGGACAGCATTGCGCGGCACCAATGATAGGCTGAAGCAGTATGAATCGCCCTCGCAGCGGTAGCAAGGGCCTTTCCGACGAACTATTGCAGCTGATGAACGTCAGATTCGGCCACTTCCTGCGTGTCTACCCATGTCTATGACAGCCTTGAACATTCCATGTCGCTGCATCTCTGCTCTGCCCGACAGCTGCGGAATGAAACGAGAGCTTGACAGCCACCAGCGTCATTTCTCCCTTCGTTCGACACCTGCAGACGACACACGAGAGAAGCAGTATCTCCCACTCTGAACATGCCATTCGATCATGAATTGAAGCCAACTTGAGCATCCTCCATCTTCATTTATCCCTCTTCTTAGCCGATGCGCGCTGGAGAAATTGCGCTAGGCCGAATCCGTACTGCATTGAGTCTGGAAATAGTAACTTGCAATGTCATGCTTAATCTGCCGCGCCCACTCCACCACGTCAATGCAAGCACGCCTAGGTCCCCGTCCTAGACGCCCAAAAAGTAGCGGATTGAACAGATCGCCGAAAAGTTGAGACCTGAGCGACGGAACGCTGACCAGGACCAGGACAAGGACAAGACAGAACGGGTGGACAAACGGCAGACACACCTTGCGACGACTGCCTTGAGCCTGTATCAGAGGACTCCAGCTTGTTCAAGAAGCAAAGCAAGGGACTGAAAAGAAAAACGGCCATGCGAGCTTGAGGTTGCGAAACACTGCCTCTGATAAACCTCGTCGGATCTACGATACATACATACTGCCTCATTTCGCGCAGCTATTCTCCCAGGGAGTCTTCGTTTCTGAATCGGAATCTGAATTGCTGTCAGGATGGCGTCTACCGATTATGACTATGACGAGCAGGTGAGTGTCTGAACATGCTTGAGGGAGACACAGACGCTGCGCAACCAGCTTCAGATCCTAGTGATTGCGACCAGCAGAGCAGCTTAGCTTTAAATCATGCCTAGCTAACTGTGCAATGAAACATCACAGGGCCAGTTCTTTCCGTTCTTCATTGCGACAATGTCAGGGCTGGTCACAATCCCTATGCTCTATAACCTCTTGAAGCCCAAGAAAGGTGAGCTGCGCAAACCAACTCAGGCCGGCTCCGCCACGCATACTCATCTCTCATTCTTTCTTGAATCGCAGACCTAGAAAACACCGCGCCACGAATAAAATCCGATTTTAAACCAAAACACGATGAGCTCATCCGCAGACAGAAGCAGGCGCAGATACGCAAGCAAAGACCGCTCAAGCGCATTGCCACAGTCGTCACGGGCCTCTGTCTTATGGCATACATGATCTATTTGATCATTGTCACACAACAAGCTGCGCCTAAGATTTACGATCCGTATGATATCTTGGGGCTTTCAAGGGTGAGCTCAACCCCCGTCCGTGGCTTTCTCGTAACTGGCGAGGCGTTCTTGTTTGGCATAGCTGACCCCAATCCTGTCGTTTTTGGTTTAGAGCGCCGACGAGAGGGCAATTTCGCGTCACTACAAACGTCTTTCCATGATCTACCACCCCGACAAAATCCGCCCCGACCCCGCCAAGAACGAGACCGCTGAGTCCCTGAACGACCATTTCATTGAACTCACCAAGGCATATAAAGCACTCACGGACGAGGAGGTCCGAAACAATTACCTCCAGTACGGCCACCCCGACGGAAAGCAAAGTTTCAGCATTGGCATCGCACTCCCCAAGTTCATCGTTACTGAGGGTAACGGCAAATACGTCCTTCTTGTTTACGGTGTGCTTCTGGGTGTTTTGCTACCTTACATCGTCGGGAAATGGTGGTATGGTTCGCAGAAATATACCAAGGAAAAAGTCCTCAATGAGAGCGCCGGTAGCTTAGTGCAAGAATACAAGGATGGCATGAATGGGAACGCCATTGTTGGTGCTTTGAGTTCTGGCGCGGAGTACCTCGAGTTGTTCCCCGGACATAAAGCCGAGAATGGTCTTTCCAAGATCGAGAAGGAGGTGTTCGAGATTCTCCAGCCTAAGGAGAAGGCTTTCCTGAACTCGCTTGATGAGAGCGTGCGACGGAAAGCGCTTGCGCTTTTGTGGGCTTATCTTGCCCGTGTTGAGCTCGATGATCCTGCTCTTGAACAGGAGAAGTTCTCGGTTGCTCCTATTGCGCTTACGTTGAACGACAGTTTCACTGCTGTTGCTCTTGCGTTCGGTAACATGGCTCCTCTACTTGCTTCGTTGCGGCTATCGCAGAATCTCATACAGGCCATTATGCCCGATTCTTCGCCACTGTTCCAGCTGCCTTACTTTACTTCCAAGGCCATTGAAGCCATTGAGGGAGTCAAGCCGAAGAAGCACATGACAATACAAGATTTCATGGCTCTTCCCGAGCCGACAAGACGGTCCTCGTTGGTCAAGAGTGGTCTGTTGACAGAGACGCAGTACAACTCAGCGATTAGTGTCGCGAAACAGATCCCCGCTTTGCAAGTCTGTAAGGCATTTTTCAAGGTTGTGGGCGAGAAAGTCGTCACGCCAAGCTCTCTCGTCCAATTCGTCATCAAAGCGCGTTTCGTCCCTCCCGGATACCGGGCCGAGGATGTCCCCAGTGTCAAGCCGGAGGACCTTGAAGACGTCGATCCGAACGAAGATGACCTGGATGACTTCCTTGGCCGCAAGAAGGCCAAGACTGCCTCGGACGATACCGACAAGAAAGATTCTGTACAGCCACCACTAGCCCACGCACCGTACTTCGCCCGCGACCATTCCCCACGATGGAACTTGTTCCTCGCAGACACCAATCAGCAGAAACTCGCCGTTCCCCCATTCATTTTCGCGACATTCGATAAGCCTATTTTTGACGAGAAGACTGGCCAGCCGACGTATGCGGTACAGACATTGAAGATGCAGTTCCAAGCTCCACCGAACACGGGCACGTTCTCGTTCTGGGCTCACTTAGTGTGCGATAGCTATATCGGCTGTGACTATAGTATGGAGGTAGAATTGAAGATCGAGGAACCGCCTCAAGTGGCCGCTCATGATGATGAGATCAGTGAGCCTGAAGAAGGTAAATAGGTTCCTTTCCAATTGAGATGCGATGATGAGAATGGTATGGCTAACAGGCTAGCAGACTCCCTTGCCGGACAAATGCATATGCTCAAGACAGGACAAGCGCCGCAGCCGAAGAAGAAGGTGCAGACTGCAGAGGACGAGTCGAGTGATGAAGATGACAGTGATACGGAGGGTGATGCTAGCGATGCTAGCGATACAGATACGGAGACAGACGAGGAGGACTAGGCATATGCTTCTTCAGACTTTTTTTCTTTTCCTTACCAATTTCTTGTTTAACACTTTTATCCTACTTCGTTGCGCAACTCCCGTCCTCGTATGTATCTGCCTGTCATCTTCCCCTTTCCTTGTTTTTCGCAGGACATCAATGGGTGACTGGGACCAACATCAGCTTGGACATTCGCATGCACCTCGCCTTCTTCTTCTCCTTCTTTTCTCACTTTCTTACTGTCATCTACGAGACTCTCTAACAACCTTTAGCTGGTATATATTTCTTTACGTCTTGCAGTCCACAGTGGTCTGCTCTATAGATACAGCTTCAACCCTTGTCCCCTTGATGCTGCATGTCTATTTTTAGGCCATTTCCCGCAGTTCAATTAAGGTTGTTAAGGCTTCGCGTATTGCGGCGCGGCCCGCAGCCAGACCGTGGACCAGCTGCTCAATCCGGTTAGCGCGTATAGTTGAGGGCATCGCGATATCAGACCAATTCGTTGCTTATATGGCTGACAAGGGTTGGGAGTCAAGGTGTGTGACAGCATGCTAGCTACGAGGGCTGTGGCGCATCAGTCGCGGAATGGTGCATGAAGGTTCATGACTAGAGGAGTCATCAGCTTTTTGTGCTGCCTTATTGCAACTCCAGTTCACAATGGAGCGGACAAGCTGATCGCGCAGACCGCAACAGGCAGGTCTTTCGCATCAGGCAGCACAGCAAAGATGCCTCTACAGCATTTCTGACTCAGTATTAAAGGAAGACGTTACTGGCCCACTGGAATCCACTTGCCTTGGCTCCTTGAAAATTTTCTTTGATTGTTTGCTCCCCCGATGTGTTGATACCTTCGCGTTGTGTTGTGGGCATTGTCAGCTTCGAGGCCGCCCAGCCATGCTGTGTTCAGCCAACTTCTCGTCTCGTCTAACGAGATTTCAGGTGCTACGCGACCTCTTCCTCTTTTTCTTGACCTCAATTGATTGCCCTGGCTATGGCATCAGCTCAACATCACTCCAATTCCATTCAATCGCCACATTGTTCGTCAAAACACGTCGACGATTATAGCTATTCACAATGAGCATCAACAACGATCACCAGCCCGCTAAGGAGGCGTCAGACGAGTCGACTGCTTTCGAGACTGCCCAATGTCAAGAAGATGAGAAACAGCATGAAGAAAGCCAGCCCAATTCAATGGAGATCACCTCCGTCGAGCCTTCTGCTACTCCACCTGCACTATCCGACCATGAGTCTCCGGACATCCCTCATGTTGAATGCCTCATGCTCGAAGAGCAGTATCCTCTGACGAATCTTCAATTCGGAATTGTCGGCTGGGACGGTCAGGATGATCCATCTAATCCTCGCAACTTCTCCTCTGGTCGAAAGGCAGCCCTGATGGCATTGATGGGCTGTATCTCTATTGTGGTGTCGTTGTCTTCGAGCATGATTGCTCCAGCCATGGCGGATATTCGCGACGAGTTCCATGTGCAAAGTCAGGTCCTGTCTGATTTGGCCGTGTCTATCATCCTCATCGGTAAAGGGGTAAGTGAAAGCAGCAAATATAATCCAAATCGATGATCTAGTTTGCTGATCAGTCCCTTCAATCAGATTGGCCCACTCATTCTAGCACCTTTGAGCGAGATCTATGGCCGCAGAGTCATCCTCGATTTGAGCAACTGGGTATTCGTCCTTTTTCAGATTGGCTGTGCTCTAGCTCCCAATATGGCAACACTCATCGTTTGCCGTCTCTGCGCTGGGTTCGGCGCTGCTGGATGCCTTGCGCTAGCTCCTGGTCTCGTTGCAGACCTCTATGCAGCGCCCAAACGGGGACTAGGAACGACCGTCATGGGCCTGGGTGGTATCGCTGGCCCTGTTTTGGGACCCGTGATCGGTGGCATCATTGGGCAGCGACTGGGTTGGCGTTGGATGTTCTGGATTCTGTTGATCCTGTCTGGATTCTTCACAATGGCGCTCATGGTACTGAACCTCGAGACCAATGCCCGTGTATTGATCAAGACAAAAATCGAGCGGATGGAAAAGGACCTCCTGCGCGATGATCTCCGGAACGTTTATGATATCAACCGGCCAGCTTCCAAGCGCAGTGTCTTATGGAGTGGGCTGCAGGTTCCTTTCCATCTTCTGAGAAAGTCTTTGGTCATCGGCCTACTCGCTGTCTACACAGCCCTCATCTTCAGCCTCTTGTTCCTCTTCTTCCTCACCATCCCCAGCGTCTTTGAAAACGACTATGGCTTCTCTGAACAAGGAACCGGGCTCGCCAATCTCGGCATCTGCATCGGCTCACTCGTGACCATCTTCGCACACGCCATCATTTCAGATAGACTGCTACGCCACCTCACCCTCAGAAACAACGGCGTCGCAACTCCCGAAATGCGCCTGCCCCTCTTGAGCATCTACTCCTGTCTGCTCCCCGTCAGTTTCTTCTGGTACGGATGGTCAGTCGACAAGCGCGCCAACTGCGTGTTGGCAATCATAAGCACCATTCCACTGGCCGTTAGCACCACGGGAATGTTCATGGCCATCGTCACCTATGTGATTGATTGCCATCCAGAACATGCCGCTTCAGCCACTGCTGCCATCACGTTTGCGAGGTCGATGGCAGGTGCTGTGTTACCCCTCGTTGGACCGGTGTTGTTCCAGAACCTAGGCCTGGGATGGGGGAATACACTCCTCGGTGTCATCGCATTGTTGTTCGTGCCTATCCCGATTATCCTGAGTCGGTATGGGCCGTCAATCCGGGGTAGGTTTACAGGTTGATGCTGTGTTGTGAAAGGCTGCGTCGAGACGGGATGTTTATGTCGGATAGAGGGCTTGATTGTCTCGATGGCCGAGGCTGAGTGTCACAAGTGTGGCAGAACTTTTTTCATCTAATACCGGGGAAGTCCATCAACCCCTACAAAGGCGAGATCATACTAATGGAGAGGACTAGAGGATTTTAGACGTTTCTTACTATTTCGTGCAATTATCTACAGCTCTTCATCCTTTGTTTTACGTTTGTTCATTGTTCATGCGTCAGCAGTAAAGATAGATTTATTAATGGCGATAAGAGTATTCTATCAAGTTACATGCCGAGAAGCTGATCGCAGCCACGAACGCAAAACAACAAACTATCCAAATTTCTGAACCACGCATCGCAAGCTAGGTGAAGTTCATTGCTGACAACTGAAAAAGCAGAAGAAAACATGGGTATGGCATCAAGTCAAAACAACTTTATTCACAAAGCATCCATGAAAAGAAAAGAAACAACCAAAGGTATTAGAGCGCATCAACAATCATCATTTACTCATCATCATCGGTCAAAAAAGAATCCCAATCAATATCGTCTTCTTCAGAGGGAGAGGGATTCCAGTTGAATTCGGCCTCGTCCGGAGGAGGCAATTTCTTGCCATAATTGAGCTTCTTGATATGCGGCTGCACCATGTCATGGGCTTCGAGGGGCGGCGTCCGCAATACATGCCGCTCAATCAGCTCTTCTCGGACCTTTGAATCTTGCTCCACCTGGACTCTATGCGCTTCAGCCATCGCGAGAAGTTGTTCCGCCTCCTTATCCGCCTGCTGCTGCGCCTGCTGCTGCGCTCTTTGAAAGGCTTGGTCAATTATTAGTTGTTGTCGCTGTTGCTGCTGCTCTTGCTGCTGGTGGTGCTGCTGCTGTTGTTGTTGGAACTGGTACTGCTGATTCTGTTGTTGTTGCTGTCTTTGAAGCTGGTGCTGCTGGTGCTGCTGCTGTTGCTGTTGAAAATGGTGCTGCTGATTGATGGCGGCCGCCTGTACTGCAATGGGGTTCTTTGGTGCTTCCATGGGTCTTCCATCTGCGGTGACAGGCATAGGCGGCGGTGGGAACATCATCGCTCTTTCCTGCTCAGTAGCTATCATCGGAGGCCGCATCGCTGCTGAAGCAGCTGCAGCAGCCTGCTGTTCATTTGCCATTGTCTCGGCAGGCACGGCATCAACACGAGGCTGGATTTGAGGGATTTGAGGCAGAATACTCGGTTGAGCAGGCATCACAGGAGGAGGAGCAACCGGCTGTTGCAATCCAGGCTGCTGGCCCTGCCCCATAGGCATCATGTGGGCTTGTGCTTGCATGGGCATGGCCGCTTGGGCAGCTTGGGCAGCAGCTTGCATGGGATTCGACGCTGGCATGAGGATGATCTACGACAGATTTCCAGGCGCCGCTTCGTTCCGCCCTCTTTCAATGATATTCGCATGGTTCTAAACACTTCACAAATTATGGGACTAGCACAATATGAAGGTATGGACTTGATAACTTTCGACGGCGATTTGACTATCTACGAGTATGCTAGTCAGGTCAAACCCGACAGTCCTATCATTGAACCAATTATCAATCTCCTGAGGCGAGGGAAGAAGGTTGGTATAGTCACCGCCGTTGGCTTCGCAGAGCCCGAGATGTATCACAGATTGCTGCTGGGTCTCCTGGACGCTATCAAGGCCAGTGACCTGTCTGAGGACCAAAGGACAAACTTGATCATCTGTGGCGGAGAATGCAACTTCATGTTCCGCTACTCCTCGGACGCACCACACCTCAACGATGTCATTCCCCGAAACGAGTGGGCGTTGGAGGAGATGTTAGCTTGGACGGAGGAAGACATCCAGTCCCTCCTCGATGTCGCTGAAGCTGCGTTGAGGGACTGCAGAAGCAACTTGAATCTTCCTGGAAACCTCCTGAGAAAGCCACGAGCCGTGGGTATCTGGCCTCTCCCAGGCTGCCAGATTCCTAGAGAAAAATTGGAAGAGAGCGTTATGGTGCTACAGCAAGTTGTCGAGAAGACTGAGGTTGCCAAGCGCTTGCCATTCTGCGCTTTCAATGGTATGTTTTTGCCCTTTCAATTTACCTGATTTCTTGGCATTTCATTCCCCCAACGCGTGGTCGCGTTGTGAGCGCGATGCGGTTGTCCGGCAAGATATGTTCTTGACAGCGGTTATAACTCGGTCTCCGTTTCGTGCCTTTCTCGAATACGTGCTCGGCCCCCATTGAGTTTGCGGGCCGTCCGTCTGGCCGGCAAGGCGTGTGTGTATCTTTGACTGCCTCTTGTATTAACGACCTTTCTACAGGTGGCAATGATGTCTTCATTGATATCGGCGATAAATCATATGGTGTCAGGTCATGCCAGAAGTACTTAGGTGGCATTCCACCACACCGGACACTGCATATCGGCGATCAGTTCCTCTCCGCGACTGGTGCCAATGACTTCAAGGCCCGCGGTGCCTGTACGACTGCTTGGGTGACTAGCCCGGAGGAGACTGCTCTTCTGCTCAACACCTTGGAAGATTTCGAGAAGAAGGTCAAGCAGACGAAGGAGAGCAATAGCTAATCGACGGAGTGAAAGGATTTCAAGCATACCTCTTTAGATGATTTTTTGCATATATCTATGGAAGAGTCTTAACTACATCTCTCGGGATAATTCAACATTAATGACAGTCTGTTCAACCTGTCTTTTACAAGGCTGGAAAAACTCTTTCTCTTTGCATTACTTCGAAAACGTATTCATTGTAGGATTTATATTTAGGTATGGGAATGGGCAGGGTGAGTGTGGGGGACAAATATCATCATGGACTTATCCAAGGTATCAGGGTCCGAAGCGCTGAAGTAGTTTCAATTGATAGATTCAAGATGGCAGACAGTACAGCATACGTACTATACCACTCCTTGTCAGGCAGTTTCTCATGGTAGAAATTTCCAAAAAGGTTCTGCTTTGAGAGAGGCTAGATCGATTCTTCGAAGGGCCGTGTTTGGAAAACGACTGTCGAAGTGCATACCACCAAGAGATGTTTCGGAGGTCCTTGATGACGCAGGCGTTATGTCTCTGGATCCTGCCAATGAGTTCGAGGGAACATGCTCCAGGTAGTAGACTTCCTGGATTGCCGTCTTCTCGAGAAAAGATAAAACACGACGATAATTGAGCCCAACTTGAGCAGTACCGTGGCTATCGTCTGAAAGACAAAAACGGCCACCCATTGCAAGGAATTCCTGTCATATCTGCCGTGAGATGGATGAATTGGTCAGTTATGATAGGAGATGCCATAACGTACCTGACAGATATCAGCTTTGGGATATGGCTCATCCATTCCCTTTCTCAAACTTGACGAATTGAGCTCTAGGATGCCACCGTAGGCTGCGATAAACCTCAAGTTTCGCATCAATTTTTCCCAGACTGTGGGAAAGCGCTTCATGGATTCGTTTGGGTGGTCGGAAAATAACCTTATCAGGTCGAAATGACCGACAATGGGCGGCTTTAGGGAGTTCAGCATATCGTACTGCTCATCGAAGTATGCACAGAATATCGACTCATCTGTGCCACCGGCTTTCGCACGTGCAGTCTCATATGTAGCTCTGTCGAAATCAATAGGAATGGACAGTGTGTGATGAATTGACCCGATGAAAAACTCCACGGGATATTCTTCGAGTGCTTTTTGAATGAGAGGCAGTGTAGATGGCCGAATCCATTCTCCTTCGAAGCCAATCGGCATGTTAATCTGCGAGCCATACTTCTCTCTCAGTCGTCGAGCTTCTTGGAAGTATGACCTGACAGTGTCAACAAGACTTTCCTCGGTGATATTTTGGTCAATCTGTGGATCTTGTTCAACATCGATTGACGCTTTCACAATTTTGCTTAGCGGTGCTCAACATACTTCCTCTGGATAGAAATCCTCTTTTCCTCGAGCCATATGCTCTGTTAAGCAGAACGTATGCATTTGCTGTGCAATGGCTCTCTGGATAGTTTGCTCGAGCTGGTCTTTCGCATGGCTGCAAAACTGTCCAGAATGGCTATGATGTGAAAATGGCATCTCGACAAAGCTTCAGCCTGGCAATTAGGAGATTTGATAATCTGATTGAAAAGTCTCAGCGTATGACAGGAACTCCGTATATGTATGTTTTCTCCAACCGCCATAACGGACATCATGACTCACTCGAATATGATGATTATAGGTCTGCAAAGAACAATATCGATAGCTCTTGAGGGAAAAAAGGATATATACATCCAAGGTCTGATCTTGGACCATACGCACTATGGAAGAAAGAGAGGTTTTTGTGTCGAGTATGTGAAGCTGCAGTCCAATGGAGGGCTCATAATTCATCCGCTGGATCATTGATTGGCCACCGCTGTTTATTTTGCGGAGACGGGTATACTGGCATGATGGCTCGTACTCGTCTGCTACGACGGTCTCCTATCATCATATCACGCAGTCGAGGATGTCAATTTCATAGGCAAAGACAGGGGTGAAGTACGTATGGTGGCACAAGAGGTGCAAGATAACGGCCTTCATGAAGCTTCACCTTCGCGGGCACATTCGAAGTCTTTCCTCGGGGTTTTGCCTTAGAAACCTACTCAATACAGTCCTGCATCAGTCTCTTTGTCTGTAGTAATTTCCCTTGACACGATGGTTTGCTGCTTTGAAAGGCCAGAATTTGAGCACTCGGAGACTGACCAAAACTCGCTACGCTAACGTTCCGCAACCAACAGCTTGACCACTGCAAACCAAGTTCCGGATCACAGTGTACGAAAAGACAGGTATTAGTGACGACGAATGCCGCCCCCTATTTGCTCCCCGATGAGTCCTTCTCATCTGCTCTGAAAGAAAATCAAGATAACGCATCGTTTTCGGTTCTGATCCTTCAGCCATGTCCGAATATGACCTTTCAGGATGCCCTTCGTACATGTATTGTTGGATTGAGAATGGAGCCATGAGGATATTTGAGGAGGACGGCCTGATAAGGGAGCTCGGTATGGAGTGAAACGGGCTTGCAGGCATCCCTGTATAGCTGGACGCTTGACTCAATCCTGTGCAGCAGCTAAAACTGTCGCAACGACGTACTCTCCATCATGAGCGACGGTCAACTTGCCAGCCTGGGCAGTCTGGGGCACAGAACCCTTCTGCAAATCATAGCCTTTCAAGTAGACAACCTCTGGTCTGCCGAATGAGTTCGCGTCAGAAGAAGTATCATCAATGCGCACCCAGACATCTTTCCAACCCAGACTAGATGCGCCTGAGGGAGCGGCTTTCCGTGCTGCCTCCTTGGCTGCGAAGCGGCCTGCAAGCCAACGTGTCTTTGTGAGCTCGAGCTCCTTTGCTTGTAGAGCAGAGCTTGGTTCCAAGCTCTGTCTAAACCTCTGCTGAAAGTCGAGGAGCTCTTGTTCACACAAAATGCGCCGCATGAACCTATCGCGATACCTGCCTGTGAACAGGCGAGAGACACGCGGGAGGTGCACGATGTCACTCCCGATATTGAGTGAAAGAGGGAAAGGTACGACCTTCATTGGGTACTGGATAGAACGACTGATGCTGGTCAGTCTAAGATGCCCGTTTAGAGATCACGCAGGTATCAGCATCGATGTGTGATACGAGAACGATAGGGACCGTCTGCCAAGGCCCGGCACCACGGCATAGCTGTCGAACGTTCGGTTATATGAACCAGCATACTCCGTACACCATGAAGGATTTAATCGCTCAATCGTGAAGATTCATTAAAGGTTTCAATTCCAGAAAATTATATAAAGGATGAAAATCACTGTGTCTAGGCTTAGGCAAGGACCGCCCCTGAACCGATTGGTAAATATCCAAATGCTTTTATGCATTGGTTGCCGGCATCAGGAGAAGAGTTGCGTATAGATCGATCAGTGTGACTTCAACGAGACCACGGTGGTATGGTAGTTTCTTCAACGAACTCTCCTTTGACAGGCCTCCACATCTCCAGCGACGCAGACGGCAACTGGTTCTTCTGATACTGCTCCCATTCCGCCTTCTGCTCATCCGTATATCCTTCCGGCATCTTAGGCTCAGCCAAGGCTACAGGCCCATCAAGAAATCCATATCTTCGGTATACCGGTGCCCCAAGCGTGGATGCTTCCAAATAGCACTCTAAATTGAGTTCATCTGCTTTTTGAAGACCCCATTCGAGGAATTTCCCTGCGACGCCCCTGCGACGGTGCTCTGGTATTGTGAATGCGACGTTCAAGTCTGTGACGAACGAGGAGTTAACGAAAGTTCAATTGGAATTCCTGCCTCATGGGTTGTGGACATACAGCAATGCGGTCGACCTTCCGTCCATTGTATCCGTGGAGCATTATGCTGCTGCTGCACCTGAGTCGAGAACTCTCGAAGCACCGATCCCTCAGGATACCAATCTGTCTCCTGCTTTGAAGGATGAACGAATGTTTCCTCCTGGCCTGGCCGTGGAACGTGGGGACTCCGTTGGAAGAAGCACCACTTTGCGCCGCCCACAATTCTCTTCTCGGGATCGTCAGAGTCATAGACTTCAATCCATACGACTTCACCGGCGCCCTCTTTGAAATCCTTCAGTTCACGCTGTATAGCTGCTTCTTTCTCGGGTGGGAAGAAGACATAGATGTCGAATTTCGGTCTCTGGAAGGCATAATACACTGCCTCTATCAGTGCGGGGAAATCCTCCTCTGTAGTGGTTTCCACGACGTAAGGCATGGTAGAAGCTGTGATAGGCGCTGACACTTGTTTGTCTTCTTCACTTGCAATCAGACTCTATCGTTCTTTCAGAATGCTTATCGAACTCACTACCTTGATACCTCTCAAATTGCTGATGGCCATGATTACGCCAAGGAGGCGACCGCTATCAACATGAATGGTCCGCATTCATGCACCATGTGGGGAATCAAATCCCTGACGCCTTGCATCCAGAGATAAGGAGGCGGGGGAAAACACTTCGCAATATGTGGAAGACATGACACGAGTTGCTAGCTCAGGAAGACGGACCTCATAACAGTGATTAATTATATATCGGCCATTATCAGCGTGGGCTGTGATGATCTTGATATAAAAAGGCGCCACGCCCATAAAGTACCCCAACAGGTATTGATGCTAATGTGTTCACCGCAAACAAATATTGAGTCATCACAATGGACAAAGAGCTGAAGGAAACATAGAGACAAGCCACTCATGATGTCGGGGGTGGTGGGGGACCCGAAGTCGTCCAGGTAGGGAAGTCCGATATGGTTCTGGACTTTTGCTTCTCAGTGATACGGCGGCCGCGTGATAATCCCAGCGTGCTCACTTCGGCAAATTCTCTCCTTGTGACGTTCTGGAAATTCCTCTCTTGGGGGACCATGTCCCAAAGCTCCAGTACTTCCTTCCACTCGGCAGTCGCTTCCCGGGGATTTAGGGCGCAAGTGTCGTTGTAGAGTTTCATTTTCGTGGCGATGTTCGCGTATACCTCTGTTCTGAGTAAGCTTTGGGAATCCGGAATTGTTAGGGGGTACCTGAAAGCATACCTCTCATATAATATTTGCCCAGCTCAGAGGAATTGTCGACATCTAGATAGCCATCGACGAAAGAAAACACGGACAGAAAGCTCTCTGCTGTGAAGTTGTTGACGAAGTAATTGTGCAGCTGCACGGGGTCAGACATGCGTGCGATCCCGTTCGGATCGTCTGAGTGCTCTTCACATAAATCGGCAACATGTTTCTGCAAGGAATTGTTAGCTGGCAGTATCTCAGAAGACTTGGGGATTGCGCCCTTCTTACCTTCAGATTCTGCAAAGTCTTGTGTTTGAAAGACCTGAAGTTCTGCCTAACCCTATCAATCAGCTGCACATGTGCTGCTGAGTCTGGGTCAAATGCGGCTCCCAGACACTCCCTGACAAGTGAATCCGCGACGGACTTCTCATGGCGCATATGTAGAAGAACGCTGAAACGCGTCCTCCTGTCGAGGTTATTAATGACCCTCAGTGCTTCATGGTCACTGGCATCTGCAAGCTGGACCTTCTTCATGCGACGCCGCCGCTTTCTCACCGGGCCTGCGGCAGCTGCCGGTGCCGGTTCGTGTGGCGTTTCTGGTTGTTGATTCTGTTCTTCCTCATAGCCCTCAGCATTCATGGAGGCGGTCAGTGTCGAACTCGGGGTCTAGCAACAGTCAGAAAAAGATGGCTCTCGTCACGATAAGCGCACAGAAGCAGGCAATCCCGCAAAAGTCTGGAGAGAACCAGGCGAACAACAAACCTCATTTGCGTAGAGCTTGGGGTCATAGAAGAATTGAGCTTGCGCTTGGCCATTTGGAACGGGCGTCTCATATCCAAAGGCAGCAGCGGCGGCAGCAGCTGATGGGTTGTTGGTCACGAACTGGTGTGCGACAATGGGGTTCGCGATAGGCCTGGGAGCCGGCGAGGTTGGCTGGTCAAAGGAGCCCGGTTGATGAGGAGTTGCGGCGCCATATCCCGACTGCTGCGATTGCGATTGCTGTTTCTGGTCGTTCTGACTCTGCGGAGGCGACGACTGCTGGCCTCTCTTCTTGCGCTGGGCGGTGCTGCGGTACTTGCCGGTGCTCTGCATAGTGGTGGTGGATGCGTCGATCTTCGGCAGTCTGGGCTGGGGCTCGAGTGAAGTTGGCGTTGAAAACAGTTGACGCGAGTTGGTGATGTTGCGGAGACGAAATTAATGGTAACGGAGTTGCGGGAAGGAGGCGTGGTTGACAGACCGTTGAGATGCTGTTTTGTAGATGTAATTGTTTTATTTGCTGTATTGTTTTCTAGCAGCGCTTTTTGTACCTCCCCCTGAATTGTTTCCTGGCTGTCGGAAACCAACTTCAGACAACCTCATTGACGCTGATGATGACTTGCAAGCTGTGCCAATCTTCCCCGCAACCATGTTGCCGAGTGAAGGGTGGATATCGCTGCCTCGATCGATAGATAGGCCCTATCTGCAGGACCGCCATATATATCAAGCAACTCTGCCGCCACCTCACTCCAATGAAAAGAGGTGCTGTGCTTTCTTCAACCTCATTGTCAAAATGCATGTTATCACTTGCGGTGGTCTTCCATACGAGGTATTGCACAATTGCACGATGCACAGCTTCTTCTTGACTACATAACACTCTAAAAAGTCTCCAGATCGGCATACAGCGTGGGAGGCAAGCCCAGGACGAAGTTCATGGAAGTCTAGCCTTCTACAAGGCTCTTTTCATGAACAAGAGCTCAATGTCATGGAACAATGCCTGTGCTTTTGCTGAGAAGTTTATACTTTTCTAGAGAAGTCCTCTCCTGACTATGTTCTCGAAATGCGAGGCAATTTGAATACCCCTTCGACAAAGGATTCCGTGCATCTTGATCTGATTCTCATCATTATCCAAAAGGTGTCGCTGAAGGAGCTGGTGTTTGTTCTGAAGACATTCTGGCCCCGAACATACGCACCGAATCGCTTTCGGCATGTGACAGAGTGATGGATGCACCTCTTTTTCGTGGAAAAGGGGCGATAAAAGCTTTCTCGCACAGAACTGGGACGTACGTAGCTTCTTGGATTCTCACTCAATCTTGAGTAACCGTGTACTGATCAAAGGCCTGATTAGTGGGAAAGAGAACAATCACGAAATCTAAGTGCTCTGCGAATCGATCAGAGCAACGGAAAACCTTCAATCCAAATGGTGACTGAGGGTGGCATAATCGGAAAGATTGGATTCAACGAGCACAGCGTTGCAGTGAACCTCAATGCAATTCAGGCTGCGGGCGTGAGCTTCAAAAAGCTACCATGTCACCTCGCGCTACGATATCTTTTGGAAAGCAAGTCCCTTGAAGAAGGCATAGACGGCGTGGCAAAATACGGCGTCGCCAGCTCATGCCACATTCTTGTGGCAGACAGCAAAAGCTCGACGGGCATTGAATTTTCTGCTTTTGACCATGTCCTGCTGCCAATGGGCGACCCTAGTGTGGGACATAGTGAGGGAGTTGTCACACACACAAACCACCATTTGCATAATCACAAACTGCAGGGCAATGGTCGTTTGGATGTCAATGTCTACATTCCTAATAGCAAGTTTCGTCTGGCCAGGATCCGTCAGCTCATCGTTTTCAACACAAGGAAGGCAAAGAGCCCAGCAATTGTCTGATGCAAACAATGTTGTCAGATGAAGAGGGCTACCCGGGTTCCATCTGTCGTGATGAAAAGACCATGGTAACCTTGTTCTCCATTGTGATGGACCTGGTCAGGATGGAAGCTACCGTAACAATTGGACGGTCGGTAGCGCCCCAAGGAGAGATCAGTCTTAATTTTGCATAGGAAGAAAATTCGTCTGCCCATCAAATCTGCTCTGAGTGTCATACAATTTAAGGGTATATGACCTGCTATAACGTGAAACAACACAATTGTATTGGTCCTTGTTCATTGTTGCATAAGTACCCCCAAATTCCTCCAAAATTGACATCTCGCCAACTGATCAACCTCAATATCTTCCATTCTCGTTGAGTTAGTCTGGAATCTCATCCTCTGCCCTCCCTGAATACCGAATGGTTCCCACTCCGGTGCCGCTGGCAATTTATGCGTGTTGGGGTTGAAGGAGCGGATGAAACTGATCCAATAGTTCATAACGAACTGCCCAACCTCCTTATCGTACGTGGTGTAAGGACAACCCTTCTTCGTGTCACAGCCATTATTGGCATCTGGTCCGAAAATAGGTTTCTTCTCAGCAACATGAGGTGTGCCCCAGCCCTTTTCCGCGTTGTCTTTCTCATAGACATTGTAGCGATAATGCCAAACTTTGTCCGGTTTATTTATGAGAGCCATCTGCGATGCAAGTTCGTTTCCTATACAGGTGAACGTTGACTCTCCGTAGGCGCGAGAGGCAGGTGTGTACCATGGAGCGTGGTTGATGTATAGATACTTCAGCTCGTACAGAGCGTTGATGGGTTCTAATTCTTGACTTCCCAAAGGCGGGTAATTGCCTTTCATGAATTTGTAGAAATCTGCCTTCGTAGATGCGTTAGGTGCGAAGCCAGTCCCTTCATCGTTGTCATCCCCCACCAGGAGCGGAACCTTGTTGAACCGCCCTTGTTCAAGCATAGGATAGATAAAGTCAGGAGCGAAGTCGCCATCGACGACCGGCGTGAAATACCACAGTGGCGTTTCATTGCGGCCATTGGGGAAAGGTGAGGAAATATCTGCTTTGTGTAGCGTTTTTGTGTCTTTCTTCCTCAGACACTTGAGGACATCCTTTACCCCTGAGCAGCCAGCGTCAGAAGCGTAGCGTCTGAATTGCCACTCGGACTGTTTAACGGTCATGTGGTAAGGGACGAACGGTGATTCTGCGATTGCACCAACGAATAGGCCATCGTCGCGGCCACCGTAGGCAAGTAGGTGGTAAATGATTGACCCTGCTCCAGCAGAATCACCATGGATCACAACATGATTTGGATCACCACCGAACTGTGAAGACTGTCAGCATCCTAATCTGGAGATCTACATAGCTAGATGAACAAATCTTACTCGTGTGATGTGTTTTTGCACCCATTCAAGACCTTTTCTTTGGTCTGATAAACCCGCATTGAGAGCTCCATCCTTTTGAATAGTCTCACTAGCCAGGAAGCCAAAGGCACCTACTCTATAATTGATTTGAACAAAAACGATATTGCCGCCGGATCGTTCAACAACATTGGTGGCATTGAGGTTTTGATCAGCATCATGGGCGTATCCACCACCTTGGATGAAAAACCAGACCGGTAGTTTTGAGTCTGCTGTCGCATTCGAGGGTGCGTAGATGTTCATATATAAACAATCCTCTGATAGCTCATGAAGGTTCTCGGTTGCTGAATGGGTACCAAGACAAACAGGTTTTAACTGGTCCATGAAGAAATGTTAGGGATCTATATGGGAATGAAACGAGGATATGGTAGGCGGACCTGACTAGCATCCTGAACCTTGCTCTCCTTCTTTGGGTCCTGAGGGGCCCTCCATCTGTTGTCTCCCGTTGGCGGTGCAGCAAATCGAATGCCCAGGTACTCATCGACACCTCGTGCCTTATGCGAAACGCCTTGATATTTCGCATAGCCCAGATCGACTATAGGCCTTGATGTGTCCTTCGTGGGAGCAGAGTTGCTTAGCCCTACAGAGAGGAGCAAGTATGCTAACGCAGGTTTCAGATGCATTCTGGATGGCCAATTTGGTTTGATGGATATTGCGCAGGAATGATGGCCATATCTTCATTTACTTACGCCCTCAAGCACTTTAAGTATCAAGAAGCCTGCAGCTGCCGTCGTCCAGTATAGCATGGGTTGGCGATGGTCAAATCCCAAGTTTACCGAGTCAACCGGACATTTCATTGCCGAGAGGTTCACGCCCATCCCCAACAACAGTGATGCAGATGCATCAACCGCCGCAGTCTGGTACTGCAGGACAATTGTGGCCAATTCGCCTGTCCTCGATTCCTTACGTGATCGTAAGGTTCGTGGCTATTGGGTTTGGAGATGGCGGTTCAGGCACCAAACTCTGCTGGCATCAAGCGGGCTTCAACATAGCAGTATAGCACAAGGTCATCATGGATGGCCATCATATTGCTATTCCTATCGCCCATGAATGAATGAAGTGAGCATGATGCTGTGGTCGTATGTAGTAGCCGCTGACCACGGAAAAGGGGACGGCGACCCTAAAATTTTCATGCACCCCACACGCTAGCACCATTCTCCCCCTCACAATGCACGGCTCTGAAGAGCAGAGATGCGAACGCGGCGCTTGACCGGAATTGCAATGACAGGAAGAGTCTTCAGGGATCATTCTTTGCCGACGCATGCCACCGGCCCATCGCATCCCACGGCGTGCAATTGGACGGGAAATCTTTCATGGATGACCTGCAGATACATATCGCGGGGAAGTCAAGTGGGCACTGATGCGTGTGAGATCGCTGCAGAATTTGCCCGAGACCACAACCGGCCGCTACGCCTCCGGAATCAATCTTTTTGAAAAACTGCGCACAC